>LOEQ01007148.1:85562-99079 GCA_001685075.1 Bramus lutescens | reverse complement strand
TTCTAACCTGCCGGTAGACTGAAGAGAAGGCTGGGATGATGCTCATAGACACGAGTGTAAAAAGGCACCACCAGGTGACAGCTGCCTTAGGCACAATAGTAACTAGCTGCCTGTGGAGCTCACGACGTTTTAGAAGTCCACAAAAATATTGTGTTTGTTTTTTAAAAGACTATAGTGTTAATGACTGTGTAAATGCTGAGTTGAACCCAGATTGTGTCTGTTGTATGTTAATGCATCGGTAACTTTACTCACTGGCAGTGCTTCTCAACCTGTGGATTACGACCCCCTTCACAGGGTTCTCCTGAGACCATTGGAAAACACAGATATTTACATTACAATTCATAACAATAGCAAAATTATAATTATTTTATATGGTTGGGGGTCACCATAACATGAAGAACTGCCTTAAAAGGTCGCAGCTATTGGAAGGAGCCTAAGAGGGCTAAAGAGCTCAGGACTCAGGACAGTCATAGTGAGGGCCTAGGAACCTGACCCGGGTCCTTCTGCTTTCTAGAAGAGTAAACATGGTTTTATTTAGTATTCGATCTGTTTTCTCTCTCTCCAAAGACTCTGAAAAGTAAGTGCAATGTTATTCCCTCATTTTACAAAAGAGGAAACCGATTTAACTAATATTAAAAATAATTTGCCGTTCTACTACGTTAGCAATAATGGTGGCCAATATTTATTGAGCATCTGTTAAGTGTCAGGCACTATTTTAAGTGTTAATTCATTTCATCCTCTTGGTCAGAGATACACTGTTTATTTGTCTTGTGCAGTACAGAGAATGAAAATTTTATCCTAAAACCAAAAGCATTCTCTCCAGTCTCTAAACATCTTGTCCCATTTTACCCTTTCTCTTCCAAGTTAAGTGGCACCATTATGTAAGGAGGCAGTGTGCATAGGGACCATCTGGATTATGCTGGACACGATCAGTGCTTTCAAAATTGCCAGCAGAAATTTAAGCTTAATGCAAACTCCGTGTGCTAACACTACTTGGTAAAATCTCTTTGCAAACCGTTTTTTTCTTATTATAAATATCCTCAGATATCCAAGTGGAGAACCCTCAAATTCTCCCCGAAAGAGTGCTTGATGGAGTCTAGCTAAACTGAAGGCTCCCAGGTTCCTTTCTGTACCATTCCCTACCCCTGTGGTCGATGATCTTTCTGATGAGAACAAGGAATGCCTAGTAGCTGCTTGTTCCGACCGTGGTTGTCTCACCATAACACTGCTTTTGTAAGTGTCCTGTGCCTTTGTCTCCTGAAAATCTTCATCTCTTCCACCGTTTCCTTGAGAATCACAGAAAGGTTGTTAAGCCCCAACCCCGTCTTCTTTTCTCTGGCACTAGAATGCCTTGATTGAAATCCTTGTTGCAGAATTTAGAAGCTCTGTGACCTTGAGTGCACACCTCTTGGTCTTGCTCTTTGTTCCTCATCTGGAAGATGATCATCATCGTAGACACTTTACAGAGCAGCTGTGAAAGGTGGAGTAGGAGACATTTCTGGCACCATGCGCCTGTACCCGTGCATTAGTCTTTTCAAAACAAATTAGAAAGTATGCATGACATTTGCCCTTTTATTTTTTTCTAATTTCTTGGGTACTGCTGATGAAATACAAGCTTTTGCATATGCAAGTCAGCTGAGTTCTTTCCCCTGGGCTGCATCTGTAAGCCCTCCTTTTCCTTTCTCTTTATAAATTTTTGAGACAGAGCCTCACGAAGTTGCTCAGGCTGGCCTTGAATAAACTCTGCATTGCAGGCTGTCTGTAGTCGGACTTTTCTTTTCCTACCTGCCAGTTCCCAAATAACCGGCACAGAGACTTATTAATTATAAAAGCTTGGCCGATAGCTTATGCTTGTTACTAACTAGCTCTTATAACTCAAATTAACCCTTTTATTTATCTGTTCGCGGCCACATGGCTCATGGCTTGTTACCTCATTTTGTACACGTCTTGCTCCCTCTGCATCTGTCTCAGACTCCACCTTCTTCCTGGATCCCTCCTAGTCTGACCTTCCCACCCAGTCTCTTCATGCCCAGCTGTAGGCCATTAACCAGTGACAGTAGTGCATATTTACAGTGTACAAAGATTGTTGCACAGCGTTGAACCTGCTCCAATCTTCCAAGTAGCTGGATTGAGCATCTGAGAGGTGTAATTCCAGTCTAAGGTCTTCCTGCCATTGAAGCTGTGCCCTTGAAGGGAATATTGGGGCATCAGCCCCTCCTCTTCCTTTCTCTGCTTCTTGGCCACTAGAAGATAAGCAGTTTGTGCTGCTGTATACTCCCATCATGCTTTGCCACAGGCTCAACCAGCAAGACTTCCAGCTTATGAATGGGAAACCCTGGATCCCTCTCGATTCTAAAGCTAATGTATCACAGATATTTTTCAGGTAGAGGAAAGCTGACCAACGGATATATGGACAAAGTACTGTGAACTCAGACAAGGAGTAGTAAAATGAAGATAATCATTTTAACAGGCAGAGTTGGCAGAAGTAGTGGATGGGTTTTCTGCTGTCTGGATGTGGGACTTTTGGGAAACCTAGATGTTGAGAGAGTGGGGCTGAAGGTGGTGAGGATCTAATTGGGGTGGAGGAGGGCCTGGACACAAAGCCGAAGTGCCTATACATGTAGAGGTCAGAGGGCAACTTGTGGGAATCAGTTCTTCCACTGTGTGGGATCGGATGACCAAACTCAGGTTATTGAGCTTGACTGCAGCGTCCTTCCCTTCTGAGCCACCTCACTAGCCCTTCTTAGAATCATTATCAATTGTCATTAAGTGATGAAAGACTGACAGATATAAGGATGAGGACTTGGATTTTTAGACCAGATAATTAAAATGGTACTTTTATCTGAGAATACAGAGAAAGATAATGGATGACCAGATTTTGATTGTTTGAAATGCAAACAGAAAGTTGCTACATTGTCTTACTTAATCTTGACATCACTTATAGTCAGCAAACTCTAAATAACTTTGCTGAGTGATTCACATATTTAAAACCATTTATTGGGGGGCTGGAGAGATGGCTCAGTGGTTAAGAGCATAGCCTGCTCTTCCAAAGGTCCTGAGTTCAATTCCCAGCAACCACATGGTGGCTCACAACCATTTGTAATGAGTTCTGGTGCCCTCTTCTGGCCTGCAGGCATACATGTAGACAGAATATTGTATGCATAATAAATAAATAAAATATTAAAAAATAAAACCATTTATTGGAGGGGGCTGGAGAGATGGCTCTGTAGTTAATAGTGCTGATCTTCTAGAAGACCTGGGTTCAGTTCCCAGTACACACATTGCATATCTTAAAGTAGCCTTTAACTCTAGCTTCTGAGGGACCCTGTCTGATGTTCTCTGTTGTGCGGGCCATTCAAAGAAGGATAATCACCCCAGAATGTGACTTTAGGCTCTCTGGCAGTAGGGAGGAACAGTTTCTGTGAACTGAACCTCAAACCTCTGTTCAGAATCATATTTATTGATTGTACACAAAGGTTGTGTTTGGGGTAAAACAAGTTCCTCATACCAAAGCCCCTTAGAGCTATTCTTTATGTTCTCTGAAGGAAATCATCACACCCCTGCAACTTTAGTCCTTCTTGTGTACTGTGTGTGGTACCTAGTAATTCAAGGTCTCCAAGTGTGCCTGAATAGTCTTGTGACCAGTGTCATGCAATGGATGGAAAATGTCCTCATACAAACAACCCCATAAATCATAGAAAACAATCATTGTTCTCTATCATTATTTCTTCAAGGTCTAAGTACCTTAAACAAACATTCTACTGTTACCCTAAATACAGCAAGAAACAATTGTTACATCCTAAGGTTTACCCTAGGTACAATGACTCTACTAGATTCCCACTACAGGATGCCATGTCTCTTACCTCCATAGGCAGCTGCATTCACCTACACCTAAAAAAATAACAATTTAAAAAATCATTTATTGAAGACTTAGTCCTGTAAGCTGTGCTCGTTGTAATGTTTTCAGAATGTGAGCAGATGGCCCTCCCACTTCAGCAAACAGAGACCTCGGGGCTGTGGGAAGTTGACTACTCTCAAGTAGATTTCAGGAAGGCTGGTGGGAGTAGCAGTCATCAGGCATATTTAACCAAGTAATTGTTAAACAGTTGGGCAATCGTATTAACAAAGAGAAAGCAGTTCACTTTGCTAACCTCATTAATATTCCTCTAATGCAGCCAGTCCAAGCTTTCTTCCATTGTTCTTTTTGGGGGGCATGAAACATTGATACAGGTCTCACACACCGGGTGCCCTGGTTGGCTCGAACTTAGAACTCTCCTCCAGTCTCTGCCTCCTAAGTGCCCGTTGTTCATTTTGTGTTTGCTATACAGCTGTAATGATCATTCACTGAAGCTGCATATAATTTAGTCCTTCCTCTGTTCTCTGGTTGAAAGAGAAAGGTGGGCACTGGGAAAGTAACCTAGAGGTCTTCACTAGCTAGGCAGGCAGCAGGAGGGTGAGACATGGGGCCTGGCATGGGCTTAAAGCTCCAGGGCCTATTCCCAGTAACACAATTCCTCCAAGGCTACTCCCTAAGCATTCAGATATGAATCTATGGGGGCCATTCTTGTTCAAACCATCACACTGTCTGTACCCACTTAGGTCATTCATAGGAGTCTAGATCCTGGGGCTTTTGAGAGATCCTTTGGATAGATCGCATTTTTTTTAAGGCTAACTATAGCCCTCTGTGTTTACTTACTTGTCAGCATTCACAGATCCAGCCAATTATGGTTTGAAATATTTAGAACAATAAATTGTTCCTATAACCCCTTTTCTTGTTATTATTCCCCTAACAATACAATGTAGCAATGGTTTCCATGTCATTCACTGTACTCAGTATTATAAACCTAGAAATTACAGTATATAGGAGAATGTGCATGGGTTCTTGTGCTGATGCCATTTTATTTAAGGTTCTTTATTATCTGGAGATTTTTGTATCCATGGTACCCAGAACTAGTTCCTCATGGATGCTGACACCAAAGGACAATTGTGCACATCCCTGGGCACATGGTGTGTCAAAGGGAGCATGTCATCTGATGGAACAGCATCAGCTTCCTGCAGGATATGTTCTGTGGTCCTGAAAGGCGGGGGTGGGGGTGAGCAGTTCTCGCCATTGAACATGAATAAAGGGTACCATTCTTTCTTACATCTTACATCTTCTTAGGATCGCCATCTAGGAATTTCAGGTGGGTTCATTTTTGGGTTTCCTTTGCTGTGATGGGTGCAGTTGCTTCAGTGGGAATATGAGCAGAAGCATAGCTGTCCCCTCTGAATAACAGTGCTTCTTCTGGGCTTGATGGTGTCTTGTCAGTCTCCATGGGACAAGAGCAGAGAAGGGATTCAGGAGGCACACTCCGCCTCCACTTATCTCCAACAAGGCTGAAATCATTCCAAATCTTTGATTTGAGGAGGAGGATATTCTTAGTCAGAGATGACAGAGATGACTTACAAATGGATTTTGTCATGATATGGTGGATGAGGTAGAGCTTGGTGGTAGAAATACCTGACTGGCATATGCAAGACCCCGAGTTTAGCCTAATGCGTGCGCGCGCGCGCACACACACACACACACACACGCGATAGAGTGTGTAGTCTGTAATAATCAAGTTTCTGCTGGAGATTGGAGTAGACACTGCCAGTCCTGTCCGTCTGTGTTGCAGCAGCTTCCTGCCCTCCACGTTCTTGTGCTAGGAGGCGTTGTTCACCTTTGTCTTTTGGGCAGCTTTAGCATGTTCATTTGTTGTCGGGAAGGCAGACGTTAGCAATTTGTTAGGAGTGTCTGCCTTTCCTGCCTGCTTCTAAGGTGCACTGAGATGATTGCTCAATGCTGCTACAGGAATTGAACTGAGCAGCGCTCTGTAACTGCGGAACACTTACCAGCATGTGTGAAGACTGGGCTTCACCTGGTTACTGCTAGAAATGAGAAGAAAATAGCAGCAGCGGCAGGAGCTGTGTTTGGGAACAGCCAGTCAGTCTTTGCAGTGTGCCCTACCCATTCTGATGTGCAAGCAAAGCACATTTACTCACAATGTCCCATGGTCTCCTCTGCCCACCCCCTGCACGAGCCCTGTTAAACAGTCTCACGTTTCCAGCTCCTGTGCGGCACAGTGGGGACCATGGCAAGAGACTGTTTGTCATCAAGCCTACCTCATACTACGACATTCGCTTTTTGAGGTTGCTGGTAAGTTGAAAATGTTCTTAACTACAGAACGTTTGGACGGGGGTTCCGTTTCAGAGATGTCTTTCATTTTAAAATCACTATTTTCCCTCAGGGGATGCTGAGATTGTGTAGTAAGGTCTTGATTTGCTGCTACATTTTAAAAAGTTAACTAGAACCTTTTCAAAGCAAGGGTTCATGTTGGCTGCAGACCAAATGCCAGCCATTCCTGCTGCTGGGGATGGGGTCTGAAGTCCCAAGTGTGTTTCCTCTTCAAGTATAAAAATAAATCTGCAAAAGACCCACTGGAAGATTTCTAGTGAAGCACCTCTGTTTTAGGATGTGATTTTTTAAGGAATTTATGCTATTTGAGTACTGATTTTTAAGGGAATATTCTTAATATAGCAGTAGCGCAAATAATCCCACTTATTTAGAATGCTGCTTGTGTGTATCTCATCGTCTTAAAGAAGTAACAACCAGAGGCTTAAAAATGGAGGCTTGTTTGGACTCTGTCACTGCCCCTGATATGCTCCTCCACGGACTCCAGCTGCCTGAGACTCCCCTCCCCACTGCTCTCACTGCTTTTTCTTAGTCCTCCTTTTAAAAATTGACACAGGACCTTGTGTTATCCCAGACTGGCCTCAAACTCGTTATGTAGCCAAGGCTGACTCAACTCCTGTTCCTCCTACCTCCACTGAATGCTGGGTCTCCAGGTGTGTGCTACCATGGGCATGAGTGTCTTCTCACCATGACCAACTCCAGTGACATTCAGTGGCTGAAATGCTACTCTTTCCAGACTTCATTCCAATACAGACAAAGTTTTTTTGGTTTTTTTTTTTTTTGAGACTGTGTTTCTCTGTAGTTTTGGTACCTGTCCTGGAACTAATTTGTGTAGACCAGGCTGGCTTTGAACTCACAGAGATCTGCCTGCCTCTGCCTGTGCTGGGATTAAAGGCTTGTGTCACCACCGCCCTGCTCAGACAGAGTGTTCTTGATTTCATTGCTTTAACAAAGAAGTCAAACGTCATTTCCCATATATTGTATTGTACTAAATAGTTGTGTTTAAGAACTAAGTCAGAGAGAGGAAAGTAACAGAAATCAGTGATTCTGATTCCCAAATTGACATGTTTCTTTAGTAAGGATATTAAGGAAATTAAATGAGGATAATTTCAGTGTGAGAAGTAGCAAAGATCATGAGAAACTGATTTCTTTTTCCTCATAGAAATTCTACATTATGTTGACTGGGGTTCCAGTTCTGATTGGCATAATGCTGGTGAACGTATTTATTGGTAAGTACATCATCTAGGCTCACTCCACGAAATGATAACATTTGTAAACATATACACAAGTTTTTAAAAAGGAAATTATGAATATTTCCATTAGTTACATTTGTCACAGACAGTGTAAGGAAGGAAGGTTCATTTTGCCATGGTTTCAGAGAGACACTGGTCTACCATGAGGTGAATGCTGGAGTGGGAAGGCACCAGGAAGCAAGGGAAACTTGCTTTGACCAGGGAAGTTTTGACCTTTAAAGATTGCTCTTAGTCACTAGTTCCTCTCTCCAGGTACCACCTCCTAAAAGCTCTGGGACCTTTAAAATGGCACATGAGCCTGTGGGGACATTTCTGTTGTAGGGAGCCTGTGGGGACATTTCTGTTGTGGGGAGACCACTTGTTTGTTTCCCAGCCGCCTGGCAGCTCAGACCTGAAATAACCACACAGAAATCACATTATTTGCAATACTGTTTGTCCAATAGCTTAAGCTTATTTCTGGCTAACTCTTATATTTTAATTTAACCCATCTCTATTAGTCTGTGTATTGCCACGTGACCATGGCTTACCAGGTAAAGTTCTAGCATCTGTCCCTGGTGGGGCTACATGGCTTCTCCTGACTCTGCTTCCTTCTCCCAACATTCAGTTCAGTTTTCTCCACCTAGCTCTGTTCTGCCCTGCTCTGCTATAGGCTCAAAGCAGTTTCTTTATTAACCAATGGTATCCACAGCGTACAGAGGGGAATCCCTCACACATTTCTACAGAGGAGGTGGCTTCTGAAGCCTCATCTTCCTTCTCCCTTGTCCTAGCCACTGTTTTATTGCTGTGAAACAACACCATGACCACAGCCACTCTTAGAAAAGAAACATTGAATTGAAGGCTTGCTTACAGTTTTGGAGGTTTAACCCATTATCATGGTGGGGTTCATGGGGGCATACATGGTGCTGGAGCAGTAGTTGAGAGAGCTACATCCTGATCCATAAGCAGAAAGAGAAGCTGCATCTGGTGTGAACTTTTTAAACTTCAAAACCCAGCCTCCATGATACACTTCCTCTAACAAGGCCACACCTCCTTATCCTCCTAATCCTTTCAACAGTTCTGCTCCCTGGTGATGAAGCATTCAAATAGATGGCATGGTGGGGTGGGGCATTCTTATTCAAACCACTACATTTCCTTTTCCAGAATCAGCCTTGACAAGCTGGATCAGGGAAATAGAGTAACAGTGGGGAAGAGAGTGAGAGACAGACAGAGACAGGCACTGACTGACTGAGAGAGAGAGAGAGTATTACGCTTCACCCAAGTCTCTAACATCAAATACACACTAAAGGTCTTCTGAGCAGTGTCTTAAAATGCTGAATTGTAGGAAGAGGCTGCTCTTTTGTTTTCGAGTTGCCCAGACCTGAATCAATCACATAGAAACTGTATTAATTACAATACTGTCTGGACAATTGCTTAAGTGTATTTCTAGCTGGCTTAAATTAACCCATTTCTATTAACCTGTGTATCACCATGTGGTTGTGGCCTACTGGTAAGGTTCCATCCGGCGTCTGTCTCCTGCAGCAGCTACGTGGCTTCTCGCTGACTCTGCCTTCTTTTCTCTTCTAGCTCTGCTTGGAATTCCTGCCTTGCCCTATTCTGTGTTGCAATAGGCCCAAAGGAGCTTCTTTGTTAACCAATGGTATTCACAGCATACAGAGGCAGAGGGGAATCCCACATCACTGAATTATTTTGAATCTTAGAATATTATGTCTGGTAGATTTACAGAGGAACAAAAAGTAAAAACAAACAGTGTGTCCTTTATTATGTGTCATTATATAAGAACAAAATGGGAGGCTCTGCTGAGATGTTGGAGGTCCCATCTTACACTTAGAAGATGGATAAAAGCTCCTCCCAAGAGGACTGAATTAGCACATTGAAGGACTGAATTAGCACATTAAAGGAAGCAGCCCTTGGAACCATGAGAAGCTGGATGCTGACTGCGTGGAAAGCTGGTGTGAAACTGGTGACCGGCAGTGCTAATCTGGGGTCATCATCATTTTCTCTCACTAGGTGAAGCTGAACTCGCAGAAATCCCTGAAGGCTACATCCCAGAACACTGGGAGTATTACAAGGTTTGCATAGCTCTTTAGAATTCTTATTGGATAGCTTATTAGTGTTGTGGTAAATGTCTTAATTAGGCAGTTATGCTATAGATTTTCAGTTTTTTACATCAGGTAGATGATGCATTTTAAACTTTAAAATTCTTTTTTAGATTTTATATGATTGGGTGTTTTGCCTAAATATATGAATGTTCTCCACATGTGTGCTTTGTACCTGAGGAGTAACCTGGAGTTACTGATGCTGTGAGCCACTATGTGGATGCTGGGAATTGAACTCAGACCCTTTGCAAGAGCAGCAAGTGATCTGAACTGTTGAGCCACTTTCCTAGCCCACAATATTTTTTAATTTTTTTTTGTAAGTAAAGATTCTTGGTACCTTTTCATTAAAAAATTATGTTAAGCCTTATAGACTAAATTAAATCTGCTTATTCATGCAGTCTGGTAGAAAGATCTTTGCATTTGGATCAGTAGCCTCTGGTTTGCCCCCTGCCCTGCCCTGCCCTTAAGCTGCAGCCCCAAGTGCAGCGTGAAGGAGCACACAGGCTCAGAACTGAAGCAGACTGATCAAATGCTGCCACCTTGGTGCTTATCTCAGACGTGGGGCAAAAGAGTGTGAACCTAGTGGTGGACATGATTTAACACGTGTGAAAGTTGTTGACATAAACAGCAGTCAACCAGAAAAACAAACCTTCAGAAGGTAATTGATTCTAAACAAATTTTCCCTTAGCACCCAATATCAAGATGGATTGCCCGAACTTTCTATGATTGTCCTGAAAAGAATTATGAAAAAAGCCTGGCTATCCTCCAGATTGAGTCTGAAAAGTCTGAGTTGAGGTAGGAGAAAGGGCTGGGAAGGATTACTAGATCATGAGGCTGAGAAGAAGGTGTGCCTGGTGCCTGGGGAGATGCTAGCTTATCTTGAAAGAGATGCTCTCTCTCTCTCTCTCTCTCTCTCTCTCTTTCTCTCTCTCTCATTCTCTGATAGTTATGGGTATGTCTGTCTGTGTGTGTGNCTCTCTCTCTCTCTCTCTCTCTCTCTCTCTCTCTCTCTTTCTCTCTCTCATTCTCTGATAGTTATGGGTATGTCTGTCTGTCTGTGTGTGTGTTTGTGTGTGTGTGTGTGTGTGTGTGTGTGTGTATCACGTGTGTGCAGGCCCTGGGAGACCACAAGAGGGCATCAGATCTTCTGGAGCTAGAGTTGCAAGCCTTTGTGAGCCAGCAGACATGAGGCAGCAGCTATCTCTCCAGCCCTGGAAAGGACTCTTGAATAAGCTACTCTGTGCACACAGCATCCATTCCACATATCATAGAAATCATAGAAACTGCCCTGTAATATAGCGATTAGAAACTACCATATGCAACCCTTTCAGGCCTGTCTCAAGAGGTGCCTCCAGGATCTGTTTCTGCCTCCTCAGCATTGGAATATGAGCCCAGATGATTTTACATAGGTTTTGAGATTGAAATCACATCCTTGCAAGGCCAGCACCACATTTTCTTATCCATTCATCTGTGGATGGACTGCTAGGCTGCTTCCATATCTTGGCTGTTGTGGACAGGAACATGGATGGGCAGCCCTGTGTCTGGCGTGCTGACTTGGACCCGTGAGCAGCGTAACTGTGCTATGGTGGTTCTGTTTTGTTTCTGAGGAGCCTTGCACTGACTGCAGGAATGGCTGCACCTGCCTGTGTCCATGCTCACTCTCACTGTTCCTGTTCCCTTTGTTTCAGGTTAAAGGAGCAGGAAGTTCGAAGACTGATGCGTTCCCGGGGTGACGGGCCCTGGTTTCAGTACCCAACCCCTGAGAAGGAATTCATTGATCATTCTCCAAAAGCAACTCCTGACAACTGATCATCCATTTGTCTAGTAGAAAGAAATGAATAAACATTCTGTATTTTTGCTCTGGTGCACACCGTCCTCCTTGGATGTTTCTTCGTGTGGTTCAGGGGTTGTATTCCATGTGGGCTCTTCAGCTTCATCTGTTGAGATTTATGGGGTGGTAATAAGAACTGGAGATCCGGGACACTGTTGATAAGAAGCCGAGTTCTTTGTCTGGCAGGTGAAGTGCAGCGGTCCTGGGAATGTTCAGGACCTGCAGTTGTCTGTGTACTGCATTGCAGATGGCGGTTATTCAGGACTACTTGGATTTTACCTTTCGTGAGAAATACTGAACCAACTGCATAAAAATGTTAGCGCCACAATAAACAGACATTAGCAGACTAGTCTTGCAGTGTATGATGTGACATCTTGCTTTGTTTTGGGGCTGTAGACCACTCTTTTTAGAACTACAGACACAGACACAGATGCGGATGCACATGACCACAGTCACTAGACTTTCTTAGTGCGCTGTTCTGTAAAGGCTGCACATGTGAAGCCCTGGGTGTGGTCTGCAGAACTCATGAGGTGTGAGTGAACACTGCTGCAGGGCTGTGGTCATCAAGCCTTCACTGCCTGCTGACCATGGCACCAAAGCACTGCCTCTTTCCAGAATCGCCATGTCGAGTCCTCTTCTGTTTATAGGCGAGGGTTAGGGACTTCAGACGTGTTCAGCATTTCCTTTTTCCTTCCCAGGGTTTTTATCTTTAAACTGAGGACATGCTCTCTTTGCATCTGTCATCATTCTTCATGACAGTGAAGTGAACTCAGATTGTGTAGATTCAGGTTCTCCAGGTGTTGTCCTTGGCCAAATAGGAAGGTGTCTTACTACCTAAATGAGCAAAGGATCTGAAAAGTCCTAGGCCCACTTGCCCTGCTGCCTGCACCAAGGTCTTCTGGTGTGCTTGCAGTTCCTTGTTTCCCCAGAAGGGGTGGCCACACCCCATTACCCCAAAGTTCGGTTGTGAGGATTCCCTATGCTGTCAAATTACCATCTCACACTGGCTGAGAGGAGGACTTAAGGTCTCCAGGCCCCGCGCATGCAAACCAGTTTGTTGGAGAAATAGGAAAGAAGGGGCAGGCCCTTGACATGTTGGATCTAGAGGCATCATCATCATCATTTTTTCATACAATACATCCTGACCTCAGTTTCCCCTCCCTCCACTCCTCTCAGCCCTGCCTCCCAACCTCAGTAGCAGATTTCATTTTGCCATCCTACTAATATGAGGAGTATGTCATTCCTTATATTCTACTAATATAAGGAAAGCTTGGCATAGGAAGAATACAATCCTATTAGAAGTAGTTGTCACTGAGTCTACTATGTAACAAATAGGAACCATATTTTATCTAACTTCTTAACAACCATGCTTATACAATACACATGCCGTTATCCTCACTTAAATTTATGATAATGGGCTTTGAAAAGTTGAATAAGTTACATTAGGCTACATAAGATAAAAGTTATATCCTTTGGAGGATATAAAAGTTATTCTTTGTGGGTGTTTTTTGGTGGTAGTACTGGAGACCAAACCAGGGCTTCATGTATGCTGGGCCAGCACTCTGTCACCTTCCCAAATCCTCAGCCCTACATCAACCTTCTAAAAGTATTCTAAAAGTAAAAACATGCTGGAGACTGAAGACATGGCTCAGAGGAAGTGTGTGTTTAGCCTACTGAAGACCCTGGGTTCACACACCAGCCTGAGGAAGGAAGCACCTCTTTGCACCTGGGACATATCTGTCTTGTAAGCCCCTTTCCCTTGGATGTACAAACTTCGTTCAATGAGGCCCTTTTTCCATTTATTTTGCCTTTTATTTTATAACTAACTACTGGCATTCATTTGTAGCGGAGTATGTCTGCTGGCCAGACAGTCTATCTTCTAGCCAATCATCAAACTTTAGGTTCAGTCTAGCTTCTAGCCAATCATCAAACTCTAGGTTCAGTCTAGCTTCTAGCCAATCATCAAACTCTAGGTTCAGTGTTAGACTTTGAAAAAATAAGATACAGTAATAAAGCCCTTCATTTACTTCTCAGCTCTGCAGAGATAGACAGATGATAGATAGATAGATTAGATAGATAGATAATAGATAGATAGATAGATAGATAGATAGATAGATAGATAG
>LOEQ01007148.1:23950-37305 GCA_001685075.1 Bramus lutescens | reverse complement strand
CCTATCAAAAGGCCAAGGCAGTTTCTTCATTAACCAATGAAAGTAACACATAGACAATTGACCCTCCTACATAATTTCCCCTTTTTCTGTTTAAACAAAAAAAGAACTACATCCCTTCCCATAATTTGTGTTCTATCTCTTTTGATTAGTTCACCCATATGTGCACGGGTGTCGGGCCGTCCTCTGGAGCATGGAAAGTGTACCAGTGGCCACATGTTCAGAAAAGAGTAACATTCCCTCTCCAGCAGCTGTCAACTGCTGGTCACGTGTCAGCAAGTGGTGGGGCCTGGAGAGCACATTCTTCACCTCCGCTGGGACTTTGACCAGCTCGTTCTTGTGAAGGTCTTGTGCACACCATCACTGCTGTGTGAGCCAATGATGGCAATACCCTGTCAAGTCAGAGCCCTGCTTCCCATTCTCCAGCTCTGACAGTCTTCTCCTCTTCTACCATCTTCCCTTGGCCTTGGTGGTGATGGGTGGATAAAGATGCCCCCACTTCAGGTGGAACACTCAGTCTCATTCTTGGCCCTTTGGCTGGTTGTGGGTCTCAGCATTGGCTGATTGCCCACTTCAGGAAGAAGTTTCTCTGACTAAGGTTGAAAGTAGTCTAGGTCTGTGTATAGCCATAAATATTAGAAACAGTGACAACATGACCATTTAGCAAAATAGTAATAGGGCCTATGACCTCCCATAGCTGTGGGCTTTTGATCAGGGTTGCAGTATCAGACATGAATTCTCTCCTGTAGAGCAGACCTCAAATCCAACCAGAATGCAGTTAGTTCCCCTGTAATTGTCATGCCATGAGTAGACACATCTTCCCTGTCAGCTGGATAGTCCCTCATGTGGGGTCCGATAAGACCTGGTTTCTTTGATTTCTCCGAAGCTTGCCTAGGAACTGTGAAATCTACCCAGTGGGGAGGATAATTCTTGCTTTGTATGATTTTTCTATGTCCTTCAGCAAGATTGTGTGGTGTATTCAGCAATAGGGCCTTACCATGCATTTATGGTGCTGACCAAGGGCCATGGCAATAGCCTGTGCTGTTTTGGATACCTCTGGGGGCTCTTGACCCTGCATTTACTAACCCATGTCTTCTAGGGGTGGCGATGTCCTCTGATGTACAGTAATTCTGTTTGAATCCTTTTTTAAGTTGTATTTTGAAGTTAGCTTACTTACTAGTGGGTTTCCATATAAGGCTTTTTCACACATCCTCAGTTTTGGTTAAACCCACCCTATGTCTGGGATTATAGCTGTGTGCTCCAAGGCCAGTTCATGTAGTGTAGGGGATTGACCTCAGTGTTTTATGCATTCCAGGCAAACACTCTACAATGGAGCCCCATTCCCAGTTCCCTCTGGAGCCCTCATTCCTCCAAAGTGACTGTCACTCATTCTCACCATCATTTTCATGCATAGCGTTATATCTTAACTGCATTTCTGTGTGGATAGTATGTCGTATGACCATGTGCTTTAAAGATATGAATGCATGTCATCACACTCTCATCTACGATTGGGCATAGCACCTCACCACTCAGTGTTGCTCTGGACTCTAGCTGGGCTGAGATGCCTGTGGGTTTATTTACAGAATAGTATTACAGAAAATACTAAATATCTGTTAATATGTAAATTTCTCCTCAAATAATCTGTAAGTTCCATTCTTCTCCTGATGCTGAATATTTGGATTGCTTCTGTTCTTTGCCACAATAAACAATACCACAGTGAACATTTTAACATATTTTCTACAGAAACCCTTATACAAATACTTCTGTAAGAAACTTACCTAATGATCCCACTGGCCTGTGGGTGCCAACCTTCATTTTTGGCAGGAGAAGGCTCATTCTCCCCAGGATGCTTGTGGCAGTGTGTCTTCCTGTCTAAGTGGTAAGGAATGAATGTCTCTCTGTCCACACCCTTACCATTCCTTGACTGGACTTCCAATCTTTGCCAGTCTATTGGTTGTGAAGTGACGTAAAAATATTTGGCATTTCATTCTGTGATTGAATATTTTCTTGCGTATTTATCACCCATTTAGAAAAATTATGATTCTCATTGAATGTTTTCTTGGTGACTTTTCTGAGTCACTGTTCTGTTGCCTTGGAAAGAGCTTATATCTGATCCACACAAGGCAGAGACAGTGTGAGAAGATGCCCTGTGCCCAGTGACCCACCTCCTAATCTTTCCAAAAACAGTTCCATAGGGCCAGACATTCAAAAATGTCAGCCTGTGGTGGTCGTTCTCATTCAGACTGCCACTGTGTGCGCGCGCATGTGGATCAGAGGACAACCTTTGAAAGTCAGTTTTCTTCCTCTACCATGTGTTTCTGGACTCAAACTCAGGTCATTAGACATGTACACCAACCACTTCTACCCACAGAGCCATCTCTGGTCTCTTACCTTTTGTTACCACTTTTTTTAAACCATAACTTTTTTACGTTTTTAGTTTTTCAACCTTACATTTTGTTACCACTTTTATTTTATTGCATATTTATTTGATTGTTGAGATTGGTAATTTTCAAATATCTTATATAGTTCTAATAGTTTATAAACTATCTTGATGTCTTCTAAGTAGTCGGTTCTGATTTGAGTTTTACTTAATTTCCCATGTCACCCTACCTGATATGCTGAGAAGTCACAGTTTCAAAGATAGGCTTTGACATCATTTGATTTTGTCCTGATATGATTTACATGTTCCTTCTGTCGGGATCTGGGATAATATAAACTTTATCCTGTAAAGTTCAGGTTGTTTCCCATCTTAGTGTAAAGTGGTGAAGTTAAAATGGAGGCCCAGAGAGTCTGCTTTCTCTGGGTCAGGGAGCTGGTGGTGGCATTGTGGACTGCCAGTGCCTTCATTTGTGTAATTCTGCATCTAAGCATTTGAGTTCGACATTCCACTCTTTGCTAGCAGCCTCTCCTCAGTTTTGCCCTTTGGCTCGTGTGTTCCTATTTTGATCTGCTGTTCTCTGGGCTCCAGGCCTCTAGCCTGACACTTGCTCAGCTTGCCTCTTATGACTCATGACTTAAAGCACTGTCTCCACAACAGTCTCCTGAGCTGACCCTTGCCTTTATCAACGCTCCAGATGTTATCCAGTTGATGCATTGAAGCTTCCGTGCACAAACTCTCCCACCACTGTGAGGGTTGGGATGAAATTAGTCCATTTTGTATTATTATTACTAGCTTTATAAGGAAATGAGATTTATTTACCCCATTTTGGGGTCTGAAAACCCAAAAATATTATACAGGTCCTGATAAGAGGCCCACGGAGGGCTCCCAGGTGGCAGAGTGTGTGTGTGACTTGAAACAGGACACCAAGGAGGTTGGGAATTCTTAAGTTCTTCTGAGGATGGACCCTGATATTCCAGTTTGCCTCATTTTTAAAGTTCTCACCGTCACCCAATACCATGCAAAGGACCAATCATAACTCACGAGCCTCTATGGGAGTGGTAGGAGATACAATGTCTGAAACTTAGCAGTGCAGTACCACAGTCCTGGCCTCACACTCTTGTTAGGCCTCCTCGCTTGCTGTGTCCTCTCCCGTTCCTCTGAGTGGCCGCTGAGCATTGGCTGCTTCATCAGGTCTTAGCAGAGCGATGCGTCATTGTGTTTGGACCTGGACTCTCCAGAGTCTCTGCAGAGACCCATGACTGCACCCATGGGACTTATTTCTCACCTTCTGGAAGCTGCCTGTGGTTTTCGTCCCTTTCCCCCTCACCCCAACAGAAACAACATTCACTTGTATTTTTGCTCCCAGTTCCCCCTGCTTTGGGGAACTCACTCTGATTAATTCAGCTTTCTTTTCTCTGGCTTCTTTCCTCCAGTCTTTCGATAGAACAGTCCGTCTTCTTTCTATCCTGCTGTAGTTGGGTTCTGATCTTCAACTGAAGCATTTAAAAAACTTTTCTCTTTTCCCAGTCACCTCTGTGTCTCCCTTCAGGACTGAGGGCCTAAGCCTACATCTCACTGAGCAACTCTGCTGGTCACTGGAAGTGCCTGACTTGTCAGGGAGAGCTTGGTGGCTGTACCTGCGGGATGCGTTTTAGGTCTGAGATTATTTACACTCTAGGGAGATTTGAGACTGTTTCTTGCCCTTCTTTCTTTGGCATCATTCTTTCTTGTCTTCTCTCTTTTCTGGCCATCTTTTAAGCTCAAGACTTTCCATCACTCAGTCATTAGTTACCTGCCTTTTCTAGGCTGCCATTTGGCCAGCCAGCCTACCTTCTTTCTCAGAAGATGCTCATCTTCATGGGTTCTCCATGTCCTTGCTTTACTGTTCTAAGTGTACGCTTCCAAGTCAATAGCTTCCTGGAACTGGATTGGACCATCCAAGTCTGACCTCAGATTTTCTTTTTAGGATCTCATAGGCTTCCCAGGTTCAGCATGCCATACTACACATGATAGTCTTTCTGTCAGCACTGTCCTTTCTCGTGAATTCCAGAAAGCCAGATACGTTTTTAGGTTTTGTTTTGAGGTCTTGTTACCTGAACTTCCCACACAGCTCTGAAGTCTGCTCTGTCTCCACCAACCCCATTGTCATGACTTAGTGCTCTGTGTTCCTCCGTGTACCTCCGTGGTAGGCTTGTCCTGTAGCTTGCTTTGCTGACTCATCTTCCTTCTTTGAAATGTATGGCTCTTACTCCTGGACTGTGCACTCCCTGTGATCTTTCTAAATGTATGCACTGTTACCTGTGCCTTCTGACATGCCTTCAGCCCAAAGTCCCAAACCCTGTAGTGTTGTTACAAGGTGCTCATGATTGGGCCCCACAACCTTTTCAACCCTTTCTTTCTGCACCAAATTTGTATTCTCCACATAGCTATTGCTGGAATGTACCATGACTTAGTGCCCATGTTCTTGTGTTCTCTACATGTATGTGTGTGTTTCTCTACTTCTATCCTTCCTTCTCTTTTTCCTGTGGTCGTCTCTGCAGTTAAAAATATCCGTTCATCTACCCATGCATTATTCCATCCATTGATCCATCCATCTGCCTTTTTGCCCATCTGTCCATTTATCTGTCTGTCTCTCTGTCTCTAACCCAGCCACCCAAATACCTACCCATCCTCCTGTCCATCTGTCCATTCATTCACTTTCCCATCTGTCTGCTTTACCACCCATCCAGCCACCCACCTGCCCATCCATACATCCGTAGCATCCATCCTTCTGTCTATCCACCCACCCGCCTATCCATGTATCCACATATCCACCCACCTGTCTATCTATCCGTCAGTTTATCCATACATCTACTGATCCTCCCATTACTAACTATTTTCTATATTTGAGGACCAATGTTCTTCTTACATGGTCAGTCCTGATCATACCTCTACCTCCAGATAAACCAAGCATCTCCACTAATTGTATTGTCACTTAGACGTCTCTTAGTACTTCTCAGAACCTATTCTGCCTTCTGCCTGCACTCAGGTACCTCCTGTGCTGGTGAGCTCTTCCGGAGAAGAACCCTGTGTTTGCTCAGTTTGCTCTCACAAACAGAACCTGACAAACAGGCAGAGCGCTATTTGCTAAGGGAGGAGTTTTAAGTGCTTGCGCCCTGTCCTAGGAGCAGGAGCAAAGGTCCTTAGTAGGAAGTCCCATTGTTCTCCCCCCTCCAGGGGGTGCTTCTAATCTGAGTCTAAGGTTTGAACCTACATCAGGGAGAGACACATTTGCTAGCCAGGCTCCATGTAGATTGCCACATTTGTCGACCATCTTTTTCAACTTCCTCTTCTATCAGGCAGAAATAGAGGTGGAAGAACACCACAGCAGTCTGTAGAGACAAGTGACCCCTGGCCATGTGAAGTGAATCTTTGGTCCAGGTTTTGCTTTTGCTATATCTCACTTTGTTTATTTATTTATTATGAGGTAGGTGAATGGCAGGGACGAAACAGAGGTTCTGGAATCATGGAAGAGAGGGATCCCCCCCCCACACACACACAAGGCAGGGTTTCTCTATAGCTTTGGGGCCTGTCCTGGAATTTGTTCTGTAGAGCAGGCTGGCCTTGAACTCGCAGAGATCCACCTACCTCTGCCTCCCTAGTGCTGGGATTAAAGGCGTGCACCACCACCACCTGACCGGGAGCGGGATTCTAGAACAGAAGACACACAGTTGGCATTCGAGTTTGGAGAGCCATGTTTTTGAGCTGAGTGTTTTGAGATTGCTATGAGGGGAACTGTATACTCATAGTAGAAGCTATTAAAACAATATGATAATCACAAAGATGAGTTGGCTTTCAGTATCAAATGACAAATGTGGGGAAGTAGACTTAGGACTCCTAAGTAAGGTAGAAAAAAAGAAATACTGAGTGCACAGCATGGCTTGACTCATGTGACTGTGCACAAAGGAACTGAGGTGGACCCTGCATGTAACGGATCTGTCTTCTCTAATAGTCCAAAGATGCATGGTATGAAAGTAGATGGTGAAAGGAAATTGTTATAATCATATTTGCTGGGACTGTCCAGCCATTCGATGGGAACTCACTCACTGCTGCTGAGGACACCCCCCAATGGCGGTGGACATGCGATGCTTGACATGGGACAGCTTACTCATGGGTGTTCCTCCTCAGATGGGTCCATTTACAGTTTCAGATGATCAGAATATCAACAGTTAATAAGTCTTTGAACAGTTAGTGTTGAGCATACCCAGGGCCAAGGACCGAGAATCCCTGTGTAGGCAAGGGGACAGACAGGTAGTTCACATCTGTCCTTAGCTTAGACTCCAGGTCTCCCAAGAGGGAGCACTGACCACCAAAGTTCAAGAACCAGCTTCATCTCTGTCTCTGGTTTGAACTTCCTTTTCCAAGAGGGATTACTGTAGAATTCAGTGAAAATAATCCACAGGGCCAAGAGAATTGTCCTCCACCCGTCTGCAAGGATCAAGGTCCAGTTTCCTCTTGGCTTTAACTGGGGACCTCTGGGCCACACAGTTTGTTAGCAGACTGTTTTATGGGCTGTGTTGTAACGATCTGTTGTTTTCTTTTCAGAAGGTAAGAGCAGCATCTGCGGGAGCCTTACCCAAAAGGAGGAATTCCAAGTTATTTTTAGGTAAAACAGTTACCAATCATGTGCATGCTATATTCTGTCTTTCTGTTTTGTTGTTTCTAGGGACAGGGATGGAGAGGCCGGGTTAAACACTGTCTTTATTTGCCGTTTCCCTATCGGAGAATAGAGCATGGAGTCGGATCCTGAGCACTGAAGCAATTATGGCAGCTAGAGAGGAATTATAGTCCGCTTTTGGCTGCTTTCTGTGTGCCTCCTGTCTGTGACTCTCTTTCTGTGTCTTGTTCTGTCTCTCACTATCTCTGTCTCTGTGTTGTCCTCTCCTCACCCTGTCCCATGTAGTTCAGTGGTTGAGTCTATTGCTCTCTATCTTATTTTTGGGGACAGGGTCTCTCATTGAACCTGGAGCTCAGTAATTCAGTTAGCCTGACTGTCAGCTAGCCCCAGGAACCCCCATATCTGTGCCTCCCACACAGGGATTATAACCACCTACACCTACACACAATAAAACGTAAACACTGGGACTTCCCAAAGGTGTTAGCTATGGGGTTGGTCTACTAATTTTTAGCACCTATCATTAGTTCTTGCCTGCAACAATGATTGTTTGATATTCTTTATTAAGAAGAGCTAGTCTTGCTTATGCAAACAATCGCTGATTTCTAAATCACGTAACTAGCCTAAGATTTGTAAAAACATCTGAACACACTATTGTATACATGTGGATAAGTGTATGCATGCATGCATGCATGCCTCTATATTTGTATATCTATATATGTATATATGTATGTATGTATGTATGTGAACTAATGTGGATGTAGGCACATGTGTGTGTAATACACTCACATGCACATATTTGACTGAAACCTGGCAGTGTCTAGAAGAACATACTACAGATTGCTAACTGTAATAGCTCTTTTCTCAGGCTAAGAAGGGCCCAATTCTGGTTTTCTTTTTGCCTATCCTTATTTAAATCTTTTGTTTGTTTAAGCCATAGTCTTGCTATGTGGCCCAGGCTGGCCTGGAATTCCTCCGCATAGATGATCTTCCCATCTCGGCCTCTTTAAGTAGTGGGACTACTGTGCGCATCACCACATCCAGCTAGCGTTTCTCTGTCACTGTAATGAAAAGAGACTGAGAGATGGGGGTGGCTCAGTTGGTCCTGTGGCCTGCTGTGCACACACAAGAGCTTGAGTTTGGATCCTCAGCAACCACAACTACATAAATCTCAGGTGTGGTAGCACATGCATAATTTCAGCACTGGGGGCAGGGAGCCCAGAGAGGGAGGCTGATCCCTGGAGCGCATTGTCCAGCCAGCCTAGCTGAACTAATAAGACCTTGTCCATCCCCTCCCCCTGCCCCAAATAAGGTTGAGAGTGATCGAGAAAGACACTCGATGTCAACCCCTGGCTTTCACCTTACATGTGCAAACATGTATGTTCACACACACGTGTGAATGTACAAACACACAGACATACTTTCACCACACACACAAAGAGAAGACACATTAACTATTTGAGAAGGGAAGCCATTGAAGCAGCTATGAAGCTAGCTTTGCTTCTACGCTTGGTGCTCAGCATTGTGCGCCATCCAGAGTGTCTTCCCTCCAGCTCCCCAGCTGTGGTTTCCTTCAGAAGAATCACCTCAAGATTCTTTGGAGTAGCTTTGCTTCACTGGCGACCTTTTCATTTGCTCAGCTCAACCTGTGCCTCAGCCACCACCTACCAACCAGACAGACCAAGCCACCGGAGAATAGCCTAGAATGAGCTCCAGGGCTGAAAGGGTCAGGCGCATGGCCAGGTTTGAGTGATTGGTCTCCCAAGCGCCTGCCACTGTTACCTAGAAAGTGACTTTTTGTGAGTTAAACGACCTCAGCAATGGATGTAGAAATCATTGAACAGTTCCACCCTG
This sequence comes from Bramus lutescens, assembly GCA_001685075.1. NCBI lineage: Eukaryota > Metazoa > Chordata > Mammalia > Rodentia > Cricetidae > Bramus > Bramus lutescens. The sequence goes on along the minus strand of LOEQ01007148.1, from coordinate 28,420 downwards.
TTGTTACTGTAGTTTAAGTTTCTTGAGACAGGGTCTCATATAACCTTGGCTACTCTCAAACTCACCATAGTAGAGGCTGACCATGAACTTCCTCTTGTACTACCTCCTTCACCTAAGTGTTAGGTTACTGGTGTGTGCCACCGTGGCCAGCTTTTTACATGCAAACAAATCCTTGCTTCCATGAAGGAGTTAGCTGACTTCTTTGCTTTCAATGACAGTGTTGTAAGATTCTGAGGTTTTATTTTTCTAGCGATTATTTTGATTGCCAAGATTATTGTCAAGGACCAGTTATAGAAATGAAGGGGAAGGCAGCCTCTGAGGCCTTGTTGCTGCCTACGGCTGCATTTCAGTGGGGCCTTTGCTACAAGCTGCCATCTGCACTTCCTCAGCAGGTCACTTCTCAGAAAACGGAAGGCTTCTTCGCAGCTCACAGGAGCATTGGATGGTTCTGTTCTTGTGTGGACTCAATGCAAGCATTCACAGCTGCTGCCAGTGTGTAATTGCCGTGGCTGTGCCATGCCCAAAAGATGGCACTTCATAGCTCTTCTCTCTTCTTGCTCTTGTGTTTTTATTGCTTCATCTTCTGCAGTGTTCCCTGAGCTCTGGTGAATATGATGTAAATGTCTTGTTCAGGGCTGAGCCATCCTCTGGCACATATTTTCATTACTATGTGTAGCCATGAATCTCTGCATCTCCACCATTCATGTAGAGTAGCATTTGTCTATGAGTCTACACACGTATTTAGTAGTTAGCTTGATTCTGTGTCAGGTTAGCTAAACAATAATATTCAGCTCCCCTGTATGGCCTATGATATGCCTAACCATGAATATATGTATATGCATGTACATATTTTAATCCAACTTTATAGGAACAGGCAAGGAGTCCCTCCTGTGGAGTAGACCTCTAATACAATCAGGTAGTGCTTGGTTACCTGTGTGACAGTAATACCCCTTTTGATGTTTTCGCTTGTTGAGTACAGCATCTTGGCATCCTGAAGCATCTTTAACAGATGTTGGTGTTTTGTGTAGTGTGTGCTGTCAAAGAGGCTTCAGGTCACCAATACATGGGGGCTGGGATGAGGGAGGCAGATAATGCCTGTTCCCTTTCTCTGAGCTTAACTACATGTGAAGTCCCTGTCTTCTCCACACTCAGGAGATATAGACGAGCCCTACATGACACCATGATCTTTCTGAAGCTATGTTAGCTTTGCTTCAGAGCCCAACCACCCTGGGGTGTGTGTGTGCGGAGGCTCCTTGTGTTATTTGTTAGGAATTTAGAGAAGATGTTGAGGAGCATGGAGGTGTAGGCAGTCACCTATGGTGGCTCTAGAGCATCGTAGATCTGACCTGGGCTTCCTGAAGACCTTGTTCCATGGAATCTACTTAATGGTCCAGGAGGTAACTCGCTCAGAGTTAGACGCTTAGTAAATGCTAGCAGGCTTTTTTCTTCACTTTATTTATCCAGGTCAGATAATATTTGAAGTAGCATTAAGTGAATGTGTTCTCTATAGGAAAGAAATAGGAAATATCTTGTGTATATGAGATTTCACAAAATCCTGAGATTTATTCTCTGTTCCTTAAAACTGTTGTGTGGTTAAGAGCATTGCCTGCTCTTCCAAAGGTCCTGAGTTCAATTCCCAGAAACCACATGGTGGCTCACAACCATCTGTAATGAGGTCTGGTGCCCTCTTCTGGCCTTCAGGCATACGCACAGACAAAATATTGTATACATAATAAATAAATAAATATATTAAAAAAACTGTTGCGTGTATAATATGTTAATAGTAAAGCGGCTTGGAGTGGAGCAGCTCATTTGAAACCTTTGCTTCCTGCAAACTTCCTTCATTTGCAGTGTTTGCGCATGGGAATGATGCAAAGCTGCCTTTGCCTTGAGAGTCTCCTGCTATTTGTTTTCACTGTGATGCAGAATAAATGTTTCCATAGTTCTGCTGTAGTATTGAACTAACCATGTTTCTGATTGAACATTTTCGTTCTGATTTTTTTTGTTATAGATGATGGAGCCTCAATCATTTATGACACAGTGTTTTAGTGAGGGCATCTGTTGCTGTCAATAGACACCATGACCAGAGCAACTCTCATAAAGGAAACCATTTCATTGGGTGGCTACGGTTCAGAGGTTTATTCCATTATTGTCATGGTAGGACATGATGGCACGTAAGCAGATATGGTGCTGGAGAAGGAGCTGAGAATTCTATATCTTGGTACGCAGGGCAACAGGAAGTGAACTGAGACATTGGGTGTGGCTTGAGCATATATGAGACTTCAAAGCCCTGTTCCACAGTGACTCACTTCCTCCAGCAAGGCCACACCCAGTCCAACAAGGACACCTCCTGATAGTGCCACTCCCTTTGGGGCATTTTCTTTCAAACCCCCATAGATAGGCTACAGTCAGAGGTAGGAACACTATTTTTTTTAAAAATATGTATGAAGCAAAGGAATTTTGTGTTTTAGTTTAGGTTCCAACTTTTGCAAATATTTAAAAAGAAAGAGCAAACAAAAGAATCTGGAATTTTGGACACTTCTGGTCTCTTGTTTGAATTATTCCCTTTAAGTTTCTTGCGTTGTTTCATAAACTGCCGGTCTCCTCTGGGACCGCCTTGTTAAGTGAGTAATCTGTCACGTTGGCGGTCATTATTTCGGTGTTTCTGCGTCTTAGGATTTAGAGTCTTTTATTATGTTTGGGCTATGTTTTGCTGTGTCTTATGTTTTACTTAAAAGGGCCCTGCTTTTGAGAGTGAAAAGCAGAGCTACGCATGAAAGCAGGGCAATACCTCATGAAAGGTAGTGATAGGGTTCAGATCCTTGGTTCTCAGGAGCCTGCTGTCACCCAGTCATTCTCTTCTGGCCACTGAGTCTGTTTGTTTGTGTGACTTTGCATGTGAATGGAACATCACTTGACTTTCTTGTCACCATAGTCCCAAAGATATAAACACAAATATGACCTGGGACGCTGACATCCCTGTGAGGGCAAGGCTGCAATGTCCATGTAAATATTATGACCAAACATCTCCTTGGGCTGTCACCTAACCTTTACCAGTGAAGAGCCAAGCACAGAGGGTGGCCTGGCAGAGGGTTGGCCAGAGGCCTGTTGTATTTACAGAGAATTCACTAGGCCCTAGGACAACGGGGCTGCTCACATAATGGGTTCCTTCTGACTTTTGAGATTTCAAGCACCGTTCGAGGTGGGAGAACAGAGAGAAGAAGAGGCAATAAGGGAGATAGGGTGAATTCCTAAACAACAGCCACTGCTTATTGGAGACCTACCTTGTGCTGGGTCTCTTCTCTGCCATGTCTCATTTGTCTCCTCTGTAAGAGGAGTGCTTCCCTTTCCACGCTGAACATGATGGAAGTGCAAAGGTTAGAGCCTGTGACTTGCTTAAAGTTACAGTAAATGTGTGGACCAGCATTAAAGCCAGCTTCACCACTCTCAATGTGCTTCTGGACAGGGGAAATGGCTCAGTTAATAAAGAGCTTGCTCTGCAAGCCCGGGGACCCAGACTGGTCCCGAGACCCCGCCATCCCCATGGGTGTGGTGATGTATGCTTGTAATCCTGGCACTGGGAAGGCCAAAACAGGCAGATTTTTAGGGCTCACTGGTCAGCTGATCTTGCTGAATCAGTGAGTTTCATGCTAGTGAGAGACCTTCTCTCAAAATACAAGATCAATGGCTCCTAAGGAATGATACCTGAGGTTGACCTTTGGCCTTCACACACACATACACAGACACCGAGAGAGAGAGAGAGAGAGAGAGAGAGAGAGAGAGAGAGAGAGAGAGAGATGCACGCATGTATGTGCACATACACAGTTTATTTCCTTTGTTCTGGTGAAATTATGGCCCTAAACTCTTAGTGGAAACATCTGTTTCTTTAAAGCCTATACGTTTGCTTTTTAGCATGTATGCCTATTCTGTGAGGCTTTGTGATGTGACCCAGACATTGATAAACAAATACGCACCTTTTAGGAAAGATGGCAGGGTCTGTGTCTCCTGGTGTGGAGCAGCAGGATGGTCCTTTCTGTCAGGGTCGGATCCTGTTCTTGGTGTGTTAAGCCTGTGGATTCCCTGTGAGGGTTGCACTGGTTCAGACCTCCCTTTCCTCACTTCTTTTCTTTGTTTTTATTCTCTCCTCAGATCTGGATATGGATGACGATTTAAATAGTGACGATTATGAATATGAAGACGAAGCCAAACTTGTTATATTCCCAGACCACTATGAAATAGCCCTTCCAAACATCGAGGAGTTGCCAGCCTTGGTCAGTGAATGTGGACATGGCTGTGTGTCATCTGTATGTGTGTGCCAGTGTGCACATGACTGTGTCAAGTTGTGTGAGTGTGCATGTAGCTGTATGTCAGGTGTGTGTTTGAACGTGCACTTGGCTGTGTGTCAAATGCGTGTGTGAGTGTGCACATGGCTGTATGTCCTGTGTGTGTGTGTGTGTGTGTGTGTGTGTG
>LOEQ01007148.1:8354-23925 GCA_001685075.1 Bramus lutescens | reverse complement strand
TGTGTGTGTGTGTGTGGTGGGGTGGGGAAGGCCGGTCCAGAAGAAGAGGATAAAATGGAGCAAAAGCTGGGTGTGGGGGGGCATATGATTGTGATCTCAGCACTAAGGATGCTGAGGCAGGAGAATCGTGAGATTGAGGCTAGCCTGGGCTAAATAGTTCAAGGCCACTCAGGGCCTCATAATGAGACCTGTCTCAGAAAACAAAACAAAATAGAACCCAAAAATAAATAAATAAAAACAGTGTGAACAGGAGCATTTGTCTCCTCTGAGGTCTCACAGAGTGGCCTTTCCTTATTGCTGCCCAACCCCCATCTCTGTTGGGGTTTCTTTGCCCATGGGGCTGGGCTCCTCTAGGCTGAGCTGGCTCCTGTGTCTGTTGCTGGGATTGTCAAAGACTGCACCTCAGAGGTGCTGGGACAGCTGGAGAGGGACTGTTTTGGTTGGAGGGATGGCGGTGTGTTTGTCAGGTTTTCACACTGCCTTTCCGTGTAAGATTTTGTTTGAAGACTGGAAGAGTTTGCCTGCTGGGACAGCAGCAGCGCAGTTAGAAAAAGAACCAACTGCTCTCACATACTGGCCTGGGGAGCCTGGGGAAGACACACTCACCTCAGCTTTGCTCCTTTGAGAACCAAGATGACTCTTTCAGATTTTTGGTAGTGAGCTCACCCTACCCCCACTCCCTTCCTTTTTCTTGCATCTTCTCAGAGTCAGTTTCAGGGAAAGGTCTTGCTTTTCCTGGAGAAACCCGGTGCTGGGCTGGTGGCGGGGTGGGGAAGCTGCCTATTGCATTTGATTCTAGAGTCCTCAGAGAGGTCACAGGACTGCTGCGGCCCATGATGTCCTTTTTGCTTCTTCTTCACTTCCTGTGTGGCCTCCAACACTCTGTCCCCCTTCTGAACGAATACCTCTGTTTCCTATAGCCTGGTCCCAGACGGCAGTGGGGCAAGGTGGGTTAATTCAGACATACCAGTTCATTTCTCCCTCTTCAGACTCCACTAGAACCAAAGCCAGGCCTGGGGGTCCCAGAACCTTCTGATGGACCCTAACCAGCAAGAACCTGCCCAAAGGGGATGTTTGTGCTTAGAGTTTCTGTGTTCAGAGGGACTCGGTTTCTCGCATAACCTATTTTCTTCTGATCTATCATATAGCTAAATTTAAGACCACAGAAGTCAGAGCGCTGTGCATCTGTCAGCTGCAGCCCTCTCACTTACTAAATGTAAGGCATCCTTTTCCATATGAGGTGTTCAGTGAGGCTTGTGGAAATGAAATTACTGTTGCTTTCTTGGATTTCCCGTGTTGACTCATATGGCTGTTACCAGGAATAAAATACGTTAGTGGATAAAATGGTCTTAACCTGAAGTGCACCAACGCTTGCGTCTCTAAGGCTGAGAGCTCTTTTATTTTTATTTTATGTGCATTTGTGTTTTGCCTGCATGTATGTGTGAGGGTGTCAGATCCCCTGGAACTGGAGTTACAGACAGTTGTGAGCTGCTATCTGCATGCTGGGGATTGAACTGGAGTCCTTAGCCCTGAGCCCTCTCTCCAGCTCCAACACTGAGAGTTCTTATTGCCCCAGTTCAATATAATCCTGGTTCTACTGTGGGAAAGGAATCAAAGAAGCATATTGTGATTATGTGAAGGTTTTTATGTGAAAAATGTAAATATTAAGAAAAAGCCTCAAACCAGGCCTAGTGAGTCATGCTTGTAATCCAGCACCAGGGAAGCTGAAACAGGAGGATGGCTAGAAATTCAGTGCTGCAGAGTAAGATCCTGTCTCAAACAAACAAGCAACCAAACCAAACCAAAATAAAACAAAAAAACCCACCAAGCCAAACCAAAACTCAAAAGACAAACGAACGCCCATTCCCCATACACTACTGTTGAAACATTCCTTTTTTTAGAGAGTAAGTTGAAAGATGGAAGGACATGCCCTACAAATCCCAAGCCAGCAAGATCCATCAAAATCTTCAATAACAGCCTTTGAGGATACTTAAAAATGAAAATTTGAATAAAATGTCTTTTTAAGAAATGGTTTAAAAAAATGGAAAATGAAGGAACTCTGAAAGCGAGCCGCTTGAGAAGAAAGCCTGGCTTTGCAACCCTGGTACTAGTCATGGGCTTGAACTACACCCAAGAGTTTAGTCAGGTTTTCTTTACATGCATTTGCTATGTTTTTAGTGTTTGAGGGCCTTCTTTTGAACTTTTAAATAAAAAGAAAATGCTTAGTCTAAAAAAGGTGATCAAGGTCTCTTGGGTGTGTCACCACAGGGCATTTTGAGTTACCCCGAGTCCCATCAGAGAGGCAGACCACCTCTGAGTGGACGGGCTCACAGGGGGGAACCCCAGAGCCTGGTATCTGGAGCTCCGATAGTCGGGTGTTTGTCCTGCTCAACAGCTCTGGGTGGAGCAGGCTGTCCCGAGCTTGCTGATTGCCATGGTAGACTCCATCAAAACTGAGTCCAGCCCAACCATGAGGTCCCTGGGTGTGCTGGGAAGAAAGACTACTCTTTGGAATTTGCCACACTCAGCTAACACAGATGTCAAAACATCAGGAGCTTAGACAGAGGTGACGGAAAGTAACAGTTAAGCAACGAGGAAGGACCAGAGCTTGAATACGTGGTCTCTCAAGGGTAATTATTGTTAAGTAATTAATTTTAAGAATGATTGTGTTTAGCAGGTGTCTAGCAAAATTTCTTAATTTTCCTTTCTTTTTCAAATTACTTCATATATAAATCATAATCTTAGGGCTAGGGGTGTGGCTCGCTGGCAGAGTGCTGATTACACTGTGCAATGGCCTTTTGTTTCGTTCTGCTCTGAGACAGGTCCATGCCCCATAGCCTAGGCTGTGTGCCATCTCAGACCTCATGACTCCTGGGTTGTGTTCTGGGATTCTGATCTGTCCTCTCCAACACTTAATATCTTTCTGGTGAAAGCATTCAGAATCCTTTGTTATGTGTGAAAATGCGCTGTGTTTGAGTACCCAAAGTTCCCTTACAGAGCCAACCTTGTACTCACCAGCCAACCTTCATCTCTCTGGCTCCATCCTCTCCCTAGCTCGAGGTACCCACCAGACTACTAAACTTAATGGGACTAACTTTGTAATGTTCCACGCGTGAGTGAGAACACATGGTACCCGTCTTTCTGTGCCTGGCTGATTTCACTCAACATAATGGTCTCCAGTTTTATCTGTGCTGTTGCAAATGATAAGATCTCACTGCCATAGATACACAGCGTTCCGTTGTGTGTAGGCATCACGCTATCTTCCCAGCCAGCAGTTGATAGCACTTAGTGTGTCGTCTTTTCTTGTCTGTTGTGACCAGCACTGTGACAAATATAGGGACAATGCTAAATTTCTTAAAATTGAACAAGTAATTTTCAGGGGCTGGTTTGAGCCAGTTCCAGGGAAGCACTGGATTTGAGGCCTCTGAGAGTAGAGGTGGAGTCCAGGTCTCCTCACTTCAATCCGGCATCAACTCAAGGGGAATGAACTTGGTGTAGGTATAGGATCATCAATCTGACCTCAGCCATGACCCGTGGAAAGGATGATTTAGGAAGACACTAGGCCAGAGTTTTATGGCAGCCCCAGGGGCCTGAGGAAATTTTGTTGGCTGTCACCTGAAAAGAAATTCAAAGAAAAGAAGTTTTATCTGACTCTTGAATGTCAAAACCCCTGTCAGTGATGTGTGTGTGGTGTATGGAGGAAGTGCCTAGCAGGGTGGAACATGATCCAGGCAGCTGCTGCTGGGGATGGGAAGCTGCTTTGAGGATATTGGCTGCCGGGGTATGATGCTAAGGCTCTCAGGTCCAGGCATGGACTCTGCCCGGTGGTGGGTGATGCACTGTGATGATTGACAGCATAGCTCACTGTAGGGTGTATACATGACGGATGAGTAGGGGTGCCCATGTTGAAGGTCTAACTATCCATGCATGCCTGTGCTCATAGGACTAAGCTTTCTGAGGCCCCAAAGAATGTGATTGGCTTTTTTTCACTCTGCATACATTTTCCAGATTTATTCACACTGCATCACATATTGGAGTCCTGTTTCTTTTTATTACCAAATAAAATTCCATTTTGTTTTTTCATTCTATTGATCATTGCTAGGCATTTGGGCGGCGTTTGTTTTGTAACCAAAACAGCTTTGTAACAGCTCTATCTTACTCTGTCCTCTTGTAACTTTACATTTTCCTGTCCCTTGGATGTATCTCTAGCTGTTGATCTGCTGTGTCCTGCAGCCACTGTTTGATCATTTGAAGAACGACTGGACTGTTTTCAGAGTGTCTGTACTGTGACTCTCCAGCAGAATTGACGTTTTACAGGAGCTAGGGATTAGCTTGTAGCCTTAGACACGCGTGTTGAGAGAAAGTAGAGGGCACCCAGCAGGCGCCACACACCTGCTTGTGAGTGTGCCCATCTCGCACAGAGACACCCAGGCATGTCCTCTGCCAGGCTCACGTCTGTGTTAGACTAAGAAGAGCCGGACTGTGTGCATTCCATTCAAGTGCCCTTGACCTGGTGCCACATGAGTTGAGATTATTGGATATCTTGGTACATTAGGAGGAAACACAGCCCTTGGGCAGATTCTGGGCATTCCTGTTCATAACTTGCTCCCTCACCCTTTCACCCCACTTGCTAAGTGGTAGGGATTATTCCATGTGAATGCTAAGCTTGAGCTGATGAGTGAAATCTTCTTCCATGTTCTCAGGTCATTGGCAGTACCCCGAGCTCATGCCTGGGTCAAACCTAGGTAGACTGGGGGAATGGATCTCACTGTGGTGATTGAATTTCCGCAGTGAGGTTGCTGCATTTCTAAATAAGCTTCTGCGTTCGCTTCTGGAAGCTGAGTTTTCAATACCTCCTAGGTAACGATCGCTTGTGATGCAGTGCTCAGCTCGAAGTCGCCCTACAGGAAGCAGGACCCTGACACGTGGGAAAATGAACTGCCGGTATCCAAGTACGCCAACAACCTTGCCCAGCTGGACAACGGGGTCAGGGTTCCTCCCAGGTGAGAGTCTGCAAGCAAAATGGAACTTTAGCCTCCCAAATTGGTCAAAGCAACTTCTGATTTTCTACCTTTTCTCTGAATTAGCAGTATTATATTTTCTTAGCAGATGCCTTTTAAAACAAGTCCAGTAAAAACCAGAAATTGTTAATAGAAACAAGTCAGGCTCCGAAAGACAAAATCCGTTTTCTCTCATATATGTACTTAGATTTAAAGCTATTTAAGTGTTTACACAATATACACGTATGCACATATATGTTGTGTATGTACAGATCATAAAACTTGGAAGGGGATCATGATAGCAGGATGAGATCTTAAGTGATAGAGTAAAAGAGGACAATGGAACATACATGATATGAAAACGGGGAGAAGTGTGGGCTTGAGGGGCTGTGGAAGAAGACTTGTGAGAACTAACTATGATGACCCACATGCGTGGAATGTCCTAATGAGACCCACCATTTTGTATGCGAACTTTAAAAATCATTTTTCAAAAGAAAGAAAAAAGAACAACATAGATAAAAACTTGTTTCTGTACATGCCTGGACCTTTGCAGCCAGTGCCGAGCTCTCAGGCCTAAGCCTAAGCCCAGGCCCTGTCCTGCAGCGAAGCTGGTGTTTGCACACACGTGCAGCTCTGCACAGGGACCTTGCGCTTGGCAGCACCGCCTCCACAGTGTGTGGGATGGTCGGACATGCCAGTTGAAGCCGTTGTCCTCTGGGACCTCATGCTGGTGGTAGAGGGGTGGATCAACACTCAGCCTCCTGCTGCCTTGGGGAAGACTTTATCCCCTGCAGTTTCTCATCAGGCCTGGGCTCCAAGTCTCTGTGGTGGCCACTTGGTGACAAATCTTGTGCTGGCTTCTCCCCTTTCTTATTTTTCTTCCCCATTCTGCTGGGATCAGCTGCAAACATCCAGACCTTTGTGTCAGAGTTCATACTAGGGGATCAGACTTGAAACAATGCTAGGTTGTCTCCAGTAGGCCAAATGCTCTTTGGGATGCAGTAACATCCCTGAAGGCAGATCTCTGAGGGAAAGAGCAGATGGTGCTTAGGAATATGTCCGGTTTCAGTGACCTGTGACCACACTGCTGTCTGTTTTAGTTTTGGAGAAGGCACATCACTTCTGGGCCTTGTTTTCTCCCTCTGTAGAAAGAAGGATGGTGATACTAACCCTGAGCAGAATTTTCTAGAATTAGATGGACTTTCTGCTAGCTATGTGACTCATAACTGACATTTAGCACTCATTTTGGGTCACTTACTTTCTTAATTTAGAATTGGAATAGGTATGTCAGTTATCTTTTGTAGCAAATACCTGAGCTAGATCAGCCATTAATGGAGGAGCGTTGGTTTGGCTTGTGGTTTTGGAGGCATCATGGTTAGCTGGCCCATGGCATCACTTGTGGTTGCTTTTAGTCAGTGATGATACAGGTACCGTGGGGAACCTGTGGTGGTCCAGGCTGTTTAGCTCACAGTGGGATGAAAGGAGAGAGAAGAGGGGTCCTGAGGTCTAATGTTCCCTTTGAAAGTGTTTCCCAGTGGGTGCTGAAGAGCTGGCTCAGTGGTTAAGAGCACTTGTAGAGGGCCCAGGTTTGGTTCCCAGAACCCACATGGAAGCTTAAAACTGTCTGTAACTCCAGTTCTAGGGGATCCTGTGCTCTCTTCTGTCTTCCACTGGCACCGTGCACATACACAGTGCACTTGCATACATGCAGGCAAAACACCTGTACACATAACTTAATAAAAGTAAATAAAACTTAAAAATAAAATGTACTCTCAATGAACCCAAAACTTTCTCTTCAGCTATACTTCTTTTCAAAAGTCTTATCAAGGTATATTAATTATATATAATAATGTTTATTTTATTAATAACCAACAATAATTTAATGTTTATTTTAATGGTGTTTAATTTTTATACATAATAAGGTTTCATGTTTCATTGTTGCCTTGGTTAGTTCTTTTTCTGTGGTAAAACACCATGACCAAAAACGACTTATGGAGGAAAGGGTTTATTTCAGCTTATTCTTTCAGGTAACAACAGTTCACTGAGGAAAGTCAGGGCAGGAACCCAAGCAAGGCTGGAACCTGGATGCAGGAAGGGAGCAGAGACCATGGGAGATGCTGCTTACTGGCTTGCTCCTCAAGTCTTGCCCAGCCTCCTTTCTTATACACTCCAGGACCAGGGATGGTACCACTTACAGTGAGTTAGGCCCTCCCACACCAGTCATCAATCAAGAAAACATCTTCCATGTTTGTCCGCAGACCAATCTTATAGAGACATTTTTTTAAATGAATTTTTTTAATTCTGTCTTCCACAAAAACTGTGTCAGTTGACATAAAGACTAGCCACATGGTTATGATGTCTTCATACATGTGTGTACCGCATATGTGTAGCTGGTTTGCTCACATTCACTCCTGTACCCCTCTCCCACCCTCCGATCATTCCTGCGGATCCCTCCTCTTCTAGACCAGTCCTTTCTACTTTAATGCCTTCTCTTTTGGGACTCCATGAGTTAATCAAGGCTGTTTAGAGGAACATGGGTGAAGGGTTATTTATGGGAGTGAGGGAACCTCACCAATGAGTACGCCACTGAAGAAAATGGCTTTCCCTTCCCGAGCAACCATTAATTGCTTATAAGTTCTCAGGGAGGGGCTGGCCTCGTGAGCACCTTCCTACTGAATGTGGGAATGGGCCCAATCTTGTCACAGCNTTCCAAAGTGCATTGGCTGTGTCATGCCCGGTGGACCGTGTCCCACACGCTGCACCTCTCATTTTTCTGCGGTTTCTGAGCCCTAGAGGAGGTGATGTAGAAGTCCCAGGTATGGTTGAGCATTCAACAGTCCTTCGTTTTCAGCATGTAGACTGGTTTTTAGTCTCCGTAGTCCCAGCTGCCCACTGCAAAGAGAAGCTTCTTTGACTGGAGCTGACTATACCGATATCCCCAGACATAAATACCTAGACAGCTGTTTCACAGGTACATTATGTTCGCTCCCAAACTATGCTGGCTTCATAATACCACACTGAGCACTGTGCCTTTAATGTATCCGTCTTCCTGGGATAGTCCCAAGTTGGACTATTGCCTAGTTTTAACCCACATCAATTTTACCATGTATGGGTAATGCTTTGGAAATGTCTTGCATGTGGGATCCTCCAAGTGGCAGTTTGGAGGACATGGCCTCTTTCTTGCCTTTGTATAATGTGCCAGTTTTCTAAAGAGCCATGTTGGAGATGCTGATAGTCTCTGGCCCAGTCTGGGAGGCAGGCAAGGCGCTGGGTGGATGGTCCCTTGCTCTGAATGGGAAGCAGTAATATCCTGGGTTGAGAACCCAGGGAAGTACTGCCAGTAGGAGGCACTGTTCATTTTTAGCATGTCAATGTTTTCCTGATGCGCTAGCTCTTCTGACTGTTCTCTCTCGTGACTTTCCAGCGGCTGGAAGTGTGCCCAATGCGACCTGCGGGAAAACCTCTGGCTGAATCTGACCGATGGCTCTGTTCTGTGTGGGAAATGGTTTTTTGACAGCGCAGGGGGCAATGGCCACGCACTGGAACATTTCAGAGACATGGGCTATCCTCTGGCCGTGAAGCTGGGCACCATCACACCTGATGGGGCAGGTGAGTGTGACTTTGCATGACTGGTGTCTCACATTCATCAGCCCAGGCCTGAGACCCGGGTTTTGCCTCTTATTAATTGTGGTATGAGCACTTGAGATTCCTCATCTTGCGGACATTGATGGCGCTTCTCTTGTGTTTATTCATGAGCTTAAAGCATTTAGCCCAGTGAATGACACACAGGAAGGCGTGAGTAACAGTAACACTGTTGTTTATCTCATGGCTAAGGAACCCAAGCAGGAAATAGATCTAGGAAGAGAATGTGCATAAGATGGCAGGAGGCAACCCTAGAACTCATTGTGGACATTATTGTACCATTTAGGGAAAAATGACATTATGACAGTGGGGTTGGAGAGGTATCTGGCTCAGTGGTAAAGATGCTGCTACCAAGCCTGACAGCTTAATTACAGAGCAGTTTGATTCCCCAGGCTCTCATGATGGAAGGAGAGACAACTCTCATATGCTGTTCTCTGATCTCCATATGTTTTCTGTGCCATGCAAGTGCATGTGCATATGTGCACATGAATGCATGTGTACTCACACACAAAATAGATATAGATAGGTTATATATAGGTAGGTAGATAGATAGAAATGTGAAAATAAACAAGCAAAATTTCCTGTGCTATGAGCCCCAGCAATGATGATTCTCATATCTTCAGAGGGTTCAGCTTCCTGCATGCACAACCAGCTGTGCTTTCTCTCTGCTCTCAAGCCATCTTCTCTAAATGGATAGCTTTGGACCACATCTGTGCACCTTATTCATTCCTCCCACCATTTTGTGATGGAAAAGGGAAGTAATACCAGGTTAAGACACAACACTGAGCAGTGGTCATGAGGCTCTGCCATCTTGTTGTCATGGAAACAGTTTTTTATCTCACATCTAGAGCAGCACCCAGCTCTAGTGTCTCCATCTCTTCAGTTTTGGTGTCTGTTCGTTCTCTGCTTTAAGTTGTGATGATGACTGTAGAAGACTAAACACACCCATCTTCTCCCTTTCCTTTTGTGATGACCTGTAATGGGGTTAGCCCGCCTCAGAGTTTATTGGTCAAAATCTTCCTATTCAAGAGTTGGTCTTCAGGTCTCACCATTGCTTTCCTATGAGCTGGCTTAGTGTCCATTTTATGGTTGAGAGCTAGCAGTTAGGTCTTGTTAGGATTCTTTTGTTTCACGTTTTGAAGAATTTTCCTGCTTTTAGATTTCATGGAATTTATTATTATTATTATTATTATTATTATTATTATTATTATTATTATTAGTATTTTGAGATAGCCTCACTGTATATCTGGATGCCTTCAGACTCCTTATGTGGTTGAGACTGGCCTCAGACTTGCTATTCTCATCAGGGAATTACTTGAACTCATTAAAAAAAAGCAATTGCAAGGGTGTGAGTTGCAGGTGTGAAACATTTTCCAGCCAAGTGAATGCTCTGTAAACCAAGTCTCATTCTGAGTGTTCTGGGATTTAAAGAGGAATTCAGGCTCTGCACTGGAGGTCAGCACTGCAAGGATACTGACAGGTGATGGCTAACATTAACAGTACTGCTTGATGGATAATGAGTACCCTATAGTTGGGGTACCTGATGCAGAAAGCCTTTTCTGTGTCCTTTTGGGGGTTACAGAAAGGTTTGCAGTGCAGGAATTCGTGAGGACTTGAATGAGAACTATCTCCCGTAGGATCATGAATGGAAACACTTGGTTCTCTCGTGCTGGCACTGTTTTCGGGGAAGGTTATGGAACTTTTAGAACATGAAGTCTTGCGAGAGGAAGTGTCATTGGCGGTGGGCTTTGAGAGTGCATATAGCCTTGCAGGCCACTCTTTTAGCTTCCTCTGTGAGGCTGAGGTGTGATCTCTCGGTTTTCTGGTCTGCACACCTGTTGCCACGTCTCCCCACCATTATAGATTAGCCCTCTGAAACTATAAGTCCAAATAAACTCTTCCTTCTATAAGTTGTCTTGGTCACGATATCTTACCATTACTAAAAAGCAATTACTACAAGAAGAGAACACTGCAGTTTAGACTTTCCTATGTTCTGTGCCGTCTTGGGCAGTGTTTTATAGAGCCATGTCTTAGGACGATGAAACACCATGACCGAAAGCACGTTGTTCATCACTGAAGGAAGTCAGGACAGGAGCTGAAAACAGTACAGGACCCTGGAGGCAGGAGCTGATGCAGAGGCCATGGAGGAGTGCTGCTTACTGGCATGTTCAGCCTGCTTTCTTATAGAATCCAGGACCACCAGCCCAGGGATGGTGCCACCCATGAGGGGATGGGCCCTTTCCCATCAATCACTAATTGTGAAAATGCCCTAAAGACTTGCTTGCAGCCTGATCTTGTGCAGGCATTTTCTCAACTGAGGTTTCTTCCTCTCTGAGGACTCAAGCTTGCGTCAAGTTGACATAAAACTAGTCAGCACAGAGCAGTGTATAAGAAACCCAGTTCTCAAGACAGCCTGACTGTGATGGTTTCTCTCATCAATTTGACAAGCCCTAAAATCACCTATGACATGTTTGTAAGGGCTTTAATTTACTGGAAAGATTGACCCTAAATGGGACCACCCTATGGGTTCCAAAGTACAGAACAGGGAGAAACAGGTTGAGCAGCAGCGTTCATCCCTGTCTGCTTCCTGACTGTGGATGCCACGTGACCAGCTGCCTCACAGTCCTGCCTCCATGACTCCCTCACCCGAATGGAACAGTCCCCTCAAATTATGAGTTAAACCTTTTCTTCCTTAAGCCACCTTTGTCGAGTATTGACCAAGGGGACTAATACAGTGCCAGCTTTACCTGCCTGCAACTGTGGGGATTTATAATTCTCATAAGTAGCGGAGATCCTGCAGAGCATCGCATCTGGCTTGGATTCCAGAGTGTTAGCTGCCTCTTGTGATGTTACCTTTATTACCGATACCGTTTGTTTGAGGTGTTTGAATCTCATCTGAGTTCTTCCTGAACGGTTCGAGGCCTTTGCAAAACTTAGCTATGAGAGGTCTTGGAGAACCGAGAGTTCTTGTGATTGAGAATTGCTTGGGCATTTGGTTTCTTCAAGTGACTCCAGATTAGAGGTTTGGGTGTTCAGAAGTTGACTTGCTAAGGTGTAAAGTGTACAACAACAGAAAAGGCCCTTTGTGAAGCAATGGGCAGTCAGTTCATCAGAAACCGGCTCCCCTGCTGCTCTGCTAAGTCAAAATCCACCCTGGAGTGACCCTAATTCTTCCCTGGCCCTGTGTAAAACAGAACACCAACACTAATAGTTTGAAGTAAGGCTTATGCCTCATTCATCTTTGGATTTATACAAAATCTTAAACATATTAGGTAAATAAGTATTTAAATAATTAGCTTCTATTTAAGTGGGTCTGTCATAAATAACACAGGTTAATTCTTTTTTTTCTGTGTATCTTTACATTTATTAGTGTGTGTGTTCATGTGTCCAGATGCAATGTGTATATGTGTACATGTGTGTTGAGACCAGAGGTCATCCTTGAGTATGGTACTTTAGGCACCATTGGCCCCCTTTGGGCCTGGAGCATCCTGATTGGGCCAGGCTACTGGCCAGTGATCTCAGCCAGATTACAATTCCGTGCCACCATGTTTGGCTTTCTTAAATGCATTTGAGGATCAAACTCAGCTCCTTGTGCTGGCTAGGGCATCTTCCCAGCCCCAAGTTTCTCTGTTTAAGTGATGTTCAGTCGCAGTAAAGTTGTCACTAGAGTGACATCATTTCTCGCACCCCTTCCAACAAATCCTGGATTTGTTGTGTAATGAGTCTTTCTCTGTCCCACCAGCCAGCTCCCAAATCATGACAAGGAGACATTAATTATAAAAGCTTGGCCTTAGCTTAGACTTGTTTTTAACTAACTCTTCTAACTTGAATTAACCAATTTCTATTAATCTGTGTTCTGTCATGTACTACCCATCCTGCTTCCTTCGTGTCTCCTCGAGTCTCTGACTTTCTTCTTCCCAGAGTCCTCTCTGTCCCTGGAAGTCCCGCCTAACCTCTTCCTAGCTATTTGCCATTCATTATTTTGTTACGCCAATCACAGCAATACATTTTCACAGTGTACAAATCTCCCACAGCTTTTGGGTGTTATTAAAACCTTTACTGATCTGCCATTTAACTTGA
Organism: Bramus lutescens; assembly: GCA_001685075.1. Taxonomy (NCBI): domain Eukaryota; kingdom Metazoa; phylum Chordata; class Mammalia; order Rodentia; family Cricetidae; genus Bramus; species Bramus lutescens. The sequence continues at coordinate 11,203 of LOEQ01007148.1, read as the reverse complement.
ATTTGCTTTTCTATTGAGGTTGAATAGTTTTCATTATATTCTTCATTTGAGGGTTTTTTTTTTTTGAGGTAAGGTCTCATGTTATCCTTACTAACCTTGAACTCCTGATGATCCTGCCTCTAAATTTCAGTATTGGGATTATAGGCATATAATCATGTATGCAACTTTTCATTATATTATTGGCTATTTGTGGTGTTTTTTTCTGAAAAATTTTTGACTATCTTTTTTTCTTCATGATACATAATATGTTTATCATAAATGTATCATAAACATTATGATGTTATATTACATTGTGTATCATATATTACTTGATGTAATATAGCCCCAGGCTGGTCATAAACTCACTCTGTAACCCAGGAAGTCCTGAACTTGTGATTCTCTTAAGTCTACAATTATAGAAATAGACGGCCACATGTCGCATCCAAGGTCTTTTCTGTCAGTACATGTGTAGGTATTTTTATCAAGTGTTATGGACTCCTCCTATTTTTATCTGTTGTAGCTATTGTTAAGGTGAAGGACTAGAGAGAACTTTGAGGGCTGGCTGGTCTTACAGGACAGCTGGGGTCACTGGAATACGTGCTCTTAAGTCTTTCATGTAGAGTCCAAACCTGGATAGTGCAACAGGTGCTTGTGTGCTGTACGTGAGACTTTCTGAATTCATACTTTGGGAAAAGGATTGGCCTTGATTTCTTGTGTTGGTTGTATGGCAGCAGTTCTCAACCTGTGGGCTGCAAGCTCCTTGGGGGCTTGAAAGATCCTTTTACAGGGGTCATCAAAGACCATCAAAAACAGATATTACATTACATAATTCATAACAGTATCAAAATTGCTGTTGTGAAGTAGCAGTGAAATAATTTTATGGTTGGGGGTCACCACAGTATGAGGAACTGTATTAAAAGGTCACAGCATCGGGAAGTTTGAGAACCACTGCTGTATGGTGTTGGTTTCCATAAAGTCTCTGTTCAGTCTCACATTTATTTCCTGTTTGTGGGTTGAAGCAATGCTTACATCTTTTTATATAGATGGTTAGCTGCAACTTTCTGCTGATTTACAAGCCAAATAAATTCCTAGCAACGTAAGTTTCCTTCAGGGTTCAGTCATGAGCCTTTAGGATGTTGTAGCATGGAGGACAGGGTGCCTCCTATATGGGGTATGGGATACACTGTGGGCCAGGTAGTTCTGCTGGGGGCGGGGTGACTGAAGAATGGTTTTCTCCACTCAATAGGTCCCTCAGGCTAGTTTGTGAAGAAGACTAAGTCTCAAAGTCAGGACATCTGTTTCTTTTAGGTCATAATGAGAACCACTACTGCAAATCTGTGGGCTGTTTATGTCAACTCAACCAGTACATTCTTTCCCTGTGGGAGCCAGATTATATTTAGCACATTGCTAGGTGGACATGGAATCTAAGGTTGTGCATTCAAATATCCAGTGGTATCCTCGTCTGCCCACCCTGGTTCCTTTCCCTGTGACATTGTACTTGCTCAATGAGACCCTCTTTGTTCTTAAGGCCTCTGCTTAGAATTTTGTTTTCCTAAGAAGCCCTGATCTGGCCAGGCTGGGCCAAAAATGATGGCACATTTCATAAGAATGGACCCTGTATCCATTTCCACTCTGGGTCCCCATGGGTACAACACAAACAAAACAAGAACTAGATTGCTACACAAACAAACCAAGCTCTCCTGTGTGGGAGGAGACTCCCTCTAGCCAAGCCAGGGGGGTTCTCCTTAGGAAGGGAGTAAGATGACCTGGAGGTGGGAGAGGGTTGTATCAGTCTCCTTACGCACGCAGCTTGTTTACCTGGCACTTCTGTACCAGAATGACTTCACATGGATGGTCCAGGTGCCCAAGGCAGCTGTGAACTGGTTCATCTCACTGGGTGTGCCAGCTGCATGGCTCCTCACCTTGGCCTTCCTTCTCTGGCATTTTTCATCCCTGACGTGGACGTAAGCTCCCTTCTGTTTCTCACAGCCTGCAGAGTTGAAATCAAGGCTTTGATTGCTTCATATCATCGTTAGCCTGGCTTGTCCTCGTGCTGTTTCCTAGTGGAGGAGCCTTTACAGACCTTGTGGCAGTTAGGTTGGTGGAGGTAACCGGGGACAATGGAGCCTGGACACCATCTTTTTGACCTCTAATTCCACCCTCTACTATAGCTCCCTGGGCATAGTAGTCTCTTGGTAAGGATTTGTGCACTGAACAAATCGAGGAATGATGTTCCTTATTTGTATCGATTGATGGACCTTCTCAAAGATGGTGTCTCTGGTCCTTCTCCACAGTCTAACCTTATTTCTGAGACTGTTTGGGATATTAGACTTTAAATTCACAACAGCAGGGTCCCTGCTTATCTTCCCAGCATTGTGCCTTCATATCTCTGAGTATTTTGTACTCAAGTGTGTTTGTTGACTATAACGAATGAGTGAGTTAATCAATGTGGCTGAATAAGTTTGTCAAGAGGTCTATGAATCCTAAGAACATACTACGTAAGATAATTGTTTTAAGTTGTGGAAATTACTTATAAACTTAAAACCAAAACAAAAGTCTTATGTAACCCAAGCTGGCCTTGAACTTCCTACGTAGCTAAGGATGATTTTGAATTCCTGATTCCTCTTTCTACTGCTTCCTCCCCAAATGTTGTGATTGTAGGTATGTATCCTTAGCCTGGTTTATGCAGTGCTGGGGAATGAACTTAAGACTTTGTTCAGGCTGGACAAGCATGCTACCAACTGAGAGACACCTCCAGCCCATGTGTGTAGTGTGTATTTTTCTTTTTTCTTTTTCTTTTCTTTCTTTTTTAAAAAAAAGATTTACTTATTTATTATGTATACAGTATTCTCAGTGCTCTGCCTGCAGGC
>LOEQ01007147.1:37345-47541 GCA_001685075.1 Bramus lutescens | reverse complement strand
AGTGCAGCTTCCACATGTCTACCAGGCTTCCCATGGCCCCATAGCCTGTGTGCACCCACTGCACAGCTGCCCTGGCTAGCATCTCTTTAACAAAAATTTGTACAGTTTGGTTTTGAGTTCTGCTTAGAAAGTACATAGATCAGCCACATTGGAACAAGTAAAACCAGAACTCCAGCATCTCTGGACTGCTTTAGTGGTATAATTCTGACACCCGCTGGCCCACATGGTTATTACACCTTAAAATTCTCATCTGAACCAGGATTTTTTTTTCTTTTTTGATTTTTGGAGACAGAGTTTCTCTGTATAATAGTCCTAGCTGTCCTAGAACTAACTCTTGTAGACAAGATGAACTTCAACTCACAGAGATCTGGCTGCCTCTGCCTCCCAAGTGCTAGTATTAAAGGTGTGCACCACCAACACCCAGCCTGAACCAGGATTTTAATGGTGGTAAGTCATCTGATAATGACAGATAATATCACCAACCAGGAATTTAAAAACTTTTTTCTTTCTACTATGGAGGAAATTCTATAAGAGGTATGATCTACCTGGGATGTATACATTCTTAGCCATAGCTGCCATTAGTTTGATACTTCATATTATTTTCTTAAAGAAACAGTTTGATAACAGAGTCAAGAATGAAAAACTTTTAGAAATTATACAGACTTTACAGACTAGTAATGAGAAGTTGAAATTGAAAATGATAACCATAATTTGACAGGCAAAATTCATTCCATGTCAATGGGATATGAAACTTTACATAATTGTGCTGAGAGATTATCTCAAGGACTCATACTGTTGAAACTGACAATCAAAATCTGTTTAAAAGTTATGACAAGCTAGCAGATAGAATTCATCCTGGAGGGCAATCTACATGCCATCCAAATACTCTCTAAGGATGGGAATATATCATTAATGGAAAAATGTAAAGTTTTGGAATTCTATGTACATGATGAGAACTAGAGATTAACTGATTTGATGAAATCATTAGAAATATGCACAGGTCAAGAAATTTAGACTCTACAAAAGACAGTGATACATAGATCTTAGACCATTGAAGAACTTATCAGAACTAATAAGCAAGGAGATGAGGCACAGACTAAAGACAATAGTAAAGACTTAGCATCATCAGTACATCTCAGAGTCAGAGATGACTTACCAAGAGTTTTAGTTTTGGCAGATGGATGTGTTCTATTTTGTAGAATTTGGAAAATTAAAATATGTACACCACATCATTGATACCTATTCAGGTTTTAAATGGGCAACTGCTTTGAGTTTAGAAAAGGCTGATTTGGTAATCACATATCTGCTAGAAGTTATTGCCATCGTGGGTGTACTGCACAAATAAAGACAGACAATGCTCCATCATATGCCTCTAAGAAAATGAAGCCATTTTTTGCTTATTATAATATAAAGCATATTACAGGTATACCACACAATTGCACAAGGAAGGCAGTTATAGAAAGATCAAATTGAACTATAATGGTTATGTCAAATAAATAGAAAGGAATGATAAATACCACCAGAAATAAACTGCATAATGCTTTGTTAGCCTTGATTTTCTTTTTTAAAGTTTTTTTTAATATTTATTTATTTATTATGTATACAATGTTCTTTCTGTGTATATGCCTGCAGGCCAGAAAAGGGCACCAGACCCCATTACAGATGGCTGTGAGCCACCATGTGGTTGCTGGGAATTGAACTCAGGACCCTTGGATGAGCAGGCAATGCTCTTAACCACTGAGCCATCTCTCCAGCCCAACCATGATTTTCTTAATGCTAATGAGAAAGGAACAACAGCTACAGAGATACATTGGTCACTAGAAAAAACTGAATTAAATCAGCTGGTGTACTGCAAGCATGTCTGACCTCACAATGGAAACCAGGAGCTGTGCTACATTGAAGAAGGGATTTTGCTCTTGTTTCTACAGAAGAAAAAAAAGCTATGGATGCCATCAAAATTATTCGAGATTCGGTTTGAAAAGGAAAAACCTCTTGATAAAGAGAAATGACAGCTCATCCACAAAGGTAAGAATCCTACAAGATGTAAGGAAACCTCACAAAGGTTGAAGCAAGGTTCTGTTCTTGTCTTTGCAAGAAAATAGAAAATACCCATCTTCGAGAAGTCAAGAGACCTTGGACATCTAGATGAAGAAATGATAGCTATCCAGATAGAATCACCAAGCAAAGAAAACCCTGACTTATGATACCAATATTCTCTGCAGGGTAAAGTCTCACTACCTAAACATACATATCCCCTTACTTCTCAATATAATGGTAGTCCTGACTTATTTAAAAATCAAAGCTGGCTTCACAGTTGGACTGTGACTCACTCCTTCTCCAAATCCAAGCTTGTTATTAAAAGAAAAACTCAAGAGTTTCTGTCTCATATCAGGAGAGCCACCTGGTGTGGGACAGAAGGAAAATTAAAATGTAGGGACTAAGGTTATCAAAACTCTGCTTTCAAAAATTCTACTTCTGCCCATATCTATTTTTGTCTCTATGATACCTTTTTTTGAATATATGCCTATTGAAATTCAAACTTTCTGTTTTGATATGAATAATGTTTAAGCTTTCCACAGTTAACAATGAATTTTCCTACAGTAATCTTTGAAGTCCCCAGGAAGAAGATGGGGCCCCACAACAATGATTCCACCTGGTTCATATGTTGCCATTCAGCTAATAGCACAACTTAAAGATCCGTTTGGGGCTACAATCTGCTCAGAATAATTTTGAGGTGGCTAGCTGAGATGACCCAGTCTCACAGACTACTCAAGCCAGGACTTGAGCCAAGGCCTACACTTGCCCATTATGCATAGACTGAACAAAAAAAATGATACAGTTACCTCTCCCAGGACTTAACAAATAACACAAATTTTTCTTTTCAGGATCCCCTAAAGATACCATTTGCCCTTGCCAGGTGGTGGTGGCACAAACCTTTAATCCCAGCACTTGGGTGACAGAGACAGGTGGATTTCTGTGAGGCCAACCTGGTCAACATAGTGAGTTCCAGGACAGGCTCCAAAGATACACAGAGAAACCCTGTCTTGAATCTCTCTCTCTCTCTCTCTCTCTCTCTCTCTCTCTCTGACCATCGCCCTAAGACAATAGGAAATAAATTTAAGAATATGATGCCCACGTTCCCAAGAGGTGGGGTGGGTGTGTTTTGGTCATTCGATGAATTATGGATATTTGTCATTGTTCAGGAGGGATGATCTATCTGCTAGCTTGTCATAATTTTTAAACAGATTTTTACTGTCAGTTTCTATAGTATGAGTTCTTTCAGATAATCTCTCAGTACCATTCTGTAAGGTTTCATAACCCATTGACATGAAGTGAATTTTTCCTGTCAAATTATCATTATCATTTTCAATTGTATAAATCCTTTCAGCCAACTTCCCATTATCAGTCTGTAAAGTCTGTATAATTTCTAAAAATTTCTCATTCTTGACTCTGCTCTCAAACTGTTTCTTTAAGAAAGTAATATGAAGTATCAAACTAATAGCAGCTATGGCTAAGAATGTGTACATCCTAGGTAGATCATATACCTCTTCTAGAATTTCCCCCATTGTATAAACAAAAAAGTTTTTAATTCCTGAATAATGATAGTATCTGTAATTATCAAATGATTCCTGGAGGCAGGACACCATTTCAGACTGAAATAGAGGTAGGAGTCAGTGACTGGCTGCTTTGCTTTGCTAACCTTCAGGTTGAACCCCAGTACTTGTCTCTGGGTTTTTATTAATCGTTCTACAATGTATGATGTGTGCATCTATGTATGTATGTGTATATGTATGCAAATCTACATATGTGTAGATTTATGCATTGTGTACTTCTCATTAGGTACATTAAAATCATGCCCAGGACGCACATACTTCAAATACTGTGTTACAATACTTCAAATACCAGACCTCATAGTAAGATGATGTCTCAAGAACCAACAACAAGAAACACTCACAATTTGACAATGTGAGTACATGGCTGGAAACCATCCTAGCTTTTATATGTTTTCTATCAAACAATTGTAAAATATAATTTTTTCATATGTAAGAAGGAACCTTGACAACAAATCTGCTTTTGTTAGTCAAGGCTCTCTAAAGGAACAGGACTCATAGAATGAATGTATATGAAGAGAGGAGTTATTAGATGGCTTACACAGTAGTGTCTGGGCAGCCCAATAGTGGCTCCCTTCATTGAAGTAGTTAAGAATTGGTAGCTGCTCTATCAGACCAATTGTTTCAGCAGTCCCAGACCAGTATTGCAGGCCTCGGTGATTCCTGTAGAGTCGCTGGTCCTTAATCTATGTTGGGAGCCTGAAGAAGCTGGTTCTGGTGGTATCACAGGATGGCAGCGGCAGCATTGTGAGCAGCAGCAGCAGAGAAAATGAACTTGCAGGCACGATGTGAAGACAAATAGCAAAAAGCAAAAGCTCCCCCTACCTGGGTCTTCCTTTTATTTAGGCTGTCACTGGAAGACGCCACTCACATTTAGAAAAAGTCTTTCTACCTGAGTTAAACTGGTAGGCTCCACATTTAGTGAGAGACCCTATCTCTCGGGATAAAGTGGGAAGTGATACAGCAGGATGCTCAACATCCTCTGATCTCTGTGCTTATACACAGGCAAGCACACCTGCACAAACAAGATGTTTAAGGCCGAGACTACATCTCTGTCAGGCTTGCAGGAAGTCAGCTCTTTCCTACTACAGAAGAAAGAATCAGCTGTGGGAGTGGTAGGTATTTGCTGAACATATTGTACTGAGGTGAAAGGGTTACTCCCGCAAGCACACCTGGAGAGTGCACCTACTGCAAAGAGAAAGGAGACCTTGAGGGCATGGAAGTCCCTCCTCGGGGAAGTGTGGAGTAGGTGTGTTTCTCTTATAAAGCTGACGACTCACTATGAACAATAAGAGAACTCAGACAACACGGAGAATAAAGTTTAGAGTCAGGAAGTACAAAAAATAGAATTGGAAGAGAGTTAAATGAAGTTCTTCACAACCCAAGCGGAGACCACAAATGGAGAGGGGAAGGGAAAAGTAGCAGATTCGTTTGTCTGCTATGATCCTGTTTCGTGTTTTAAATCACACACAGGATATAAATGCACACACGTAGGTGTCATCTAGATAATGTATTACACTAAAGGGAGAAGAACCAAACTGGAGGAGTCCCTGGGACACTGTAAACTCAAGCTGTCTCTTTTGGCCAAAGACGTCTCTTCCTGTTTTGTTTTGAATATGGCAAAGATGATCTTAACTCACCCTTTAGTAAGGAGACAAAGGCAATATATCTGAAAATGGAGAGAAACTAAGCACTTTTCAATTCCTTCTGTTTTATCTCTAGCATCCAGGCTCTGGTTAAGTAATTTAATAGAGAGAATTTATTCATGAGCTGGAAACATGAAGAGAAAAGTCATCAACAGTCTTACCCAGGGCCGGGACCTCATGGTGATAACGACCTGCCAAGCAAAAATGCTCACTGGTGTGTTAGTGGCATGCCACTAACTGCTTTCTGACTAGATTTGAGGCCTTCTCCATAGGAAAGAATTCCTGCCTGGCACTGTAAACCTTGGCTAGGAAGAACACAGGCCCTAGGAGTATCTACTGCTGACTCTTTGCTAAGCGTTCTTTCCATCAAACTGCCTTCTAAATCTTTACGTTCAGACCTATAGATTAGTGTTGTTCTCAGCCTTCATCAGAGAAGCTTCTCTGGGGAGACAGAAGTCTATCAAAGGCTGAGTCCATCCCTTCAGAAGGTAAAGCTTCCAGACAAAACACCACAGGCATCACTGGGGACATCCAAGGGGCTACCGAGGATGCCTTCTTCAGGAGTAGTGGGATGGGGGAGGCTTTACACATCTTTTCAGCCCATTTAAACAGGAAAGACCCAGTGTCTTCACCAACCATCCCAATAAAAACCCTTAAGCCTGGCTTGAGCATTGAGAGCTGACCAGCAAGCCCAGGCTGCATAGCAAAACTTTGCCCCAATAATAAGTATTATTATTATTAATAGGCTAGAGAAGTAGATCAGTGGTTATGAGCACTTGCTGCTCTTGCAGAGGGCCAGGGTTTTATTCCCAGTGCCTACAGGGCTACTTACAACTGCCCATAACTCCAGTTCCAAAGGATCTAGTGTCCTCTGCTGGCCTCTGTGAGTATGAGGCGCACACGAGATCACTTACATATATGTAAGCAAAATATTCATATGCATAAGTAAAAATAAATAAATCTTTAAAAAATATATGATACTAGTGTTGGGCTATATAGGGAGTTCTGGGACAGACTAAGCAGCTGCGTGAGGGCTTGTCTAAAAGTAGAACGCCAGATGTAGTGTGAAAGACCTGTTCACATCAGCACTTGGGACAAGAGTTCCAAGCCCATCTGGCTACATAAGACCCAATCTCAACAACTAGAAATGAAAAAGGAAAGATGACGTAGTTGTTAATATTGATTGTCAACTCAATTAAATTTAGGAACACCATGGAAATAAATCTCAGAATATCTGTAAGGAAGTTTCTAGAACAGGTTAATTGAGGCTGGAACACACAGTACATTTATTTCCCCCCTTTATATATGTGTGTGTGTGTGTGTGTGTATTCATATATTTGTATGTGTATAAATGTGCATGTATGTGAGAGCATACATATATTTGTATGTATATATTTGTATGTATATATATATATTTGTATGTGTTGGGGGTGCGTGTGTGTGTGTGTGTGTGTGTGCGCGTGCATGCGTGTTTGAAGTAAGGTCTCACTATGTATCTCTGGCTGCTGTGGAACTCACTCTGTAGACCAGGCTGGCCTCAGACTCACAAAGATTCACCTGCCTCTGCCTCCCAAGTGCTTAGATTAAAGGTGTGCACCACCCTTTTCCTAACTGGAAGTGTCATTTCATGGACTGGAGTCCCCAGCTAAATAAAAAAGGGGAAATAATATATTCATTACTATTGCTATGATGAACACCACGACCAAAGAAACGTGGGGAGAGAAGGATTGATTTGGCTTACACTTCCTCATCACTGTGCATCACTGAAGGAAGTCAGGACAGGTGTTAGCCACCTCCCTGATGCTCTGATTGCCTTTAGTGATGAGCATCAGCCAAGCAGCTAGCCTGGCTGCCATCTTTCTGACACCATCTGCTTTGAATACTCCACCATGGACAGCCTGAGGAAGCGCATGGCACCTACACCCGACTGCTGTTAAAACATTCTGGCCTGGTATAGTGGTTCACACCTGGAGTCCGACACTCATGAAGTAGAAATAGGAGAATTTGAAGTTCAAGGCTATATTTTGTACACAGCAAGTTCAAAACCAACCTGCACAAGACCTATGGTGATTTGGATGAAAATGGCCCCCATAGACTTAGAAAATGGCGTTATTGGAGACACAGCCTTACTGGAGGAAGTGTGTCGCTTGCGGGGTGGGCTCTGAGGTTTCAGAAGCTGAAGCCAGGCCTAGAGGCTTACTGTCTCTTGCTGCTACATGTGGATCAAGATGTGAAACTCTCAGCCCCTCTCCAACATCATACCTGCATGTGTGCCAACACACTTCCCACCATGATGATAACAGACTAAACCTCTGTACTGTAAGCCACCCCAATTAAACGTTTTCCTTATAAGAGCTGCCATGGTCATGGTGTCTCTTCACAGAAATAAAACTTGAAGACAAGATCTTTTCTCAAAAAAAATGCTGGGCAGTGGTAGCTGGGTAGTGGAGGCAGAGGCAAGCAGACCTCTGTGAATTCAGGGCCAGGCTGGTCTACAAGAGCTAGTACCAGGACAGCCAGGGCTGCATGGAGAAATGCTGTCTTGATAAACCAGTTAAAAAAAGAAAAGACGAAAATGGGTGTGGTGGTTCACACTAGTAACCCAGCACTTGGAGACTAAGGTAGCATTGTCTTTGTTTCCAGGCCAGCATGGACTAAAGTGTGAGTTCCAGGTCAAATGGATGAGAGTGAGACTCATCAAAAAAAAAGAAGAAAAGAAAGAAAGAGAGAGAGAGGGAGGAAGGGTAGGAGGGAGGGAGGNGAGAGAGAGAGAGAGAGAGAAGGAGGGGAAGGGAGGGGCAGGGAGGGAAAGAGAGTCATCCTGATTCCAAAAAGCAGTGTCCCTGCCATGGCAATTTCAAGTCCATTGTCCCAATCTATCTACTATTCCAAGACTCCGTGAATTCTGGATGATTCTGCAGCCATTTCCATGGGGTCTGAAGGTATACATTTCATCATTTGCATGAGGGACTCCTGATGGATGCAAGCAGGGCCCTTCATTTACATGAAGAACTGCTGTCACTGGGATACACACCTTTGCCACACTCCCATTTCTGGCTATATGAGCAGACTGGTCAAGCACTTTGGGAGCTAGTTGCATGCCCCCCACCAGGTTTCCACCTGAGATTGCAACACTGAACCCAAAAAGGCTTCCATGAATGGTCTTTCTTGCCTACCTTTGACCTGTTCCTTGTACCATAGCAGGCCAAGCTGGTAACAGGAAGAAAGGCTGCAGAAGAAGAGATGCCACAAGCTGCCACAGTAGCAAGAGCATTGAGAAAGCAAGAAACTGAGGAGTTCCAGAGAGTGGCCAGGGCAGCAACCATGCGAAGCAGAGATGGTAATGTGGGTTCTGAAGAGCCAAAGCTGTAAAACTGTGGGTCTGGGATTCAGGGGGTAATCAAGGGACAAGGATCTGAGACACACAAGCCCCAAGAGTGCTGGGATCCCCAGTGCTGGGTATCATCATAGAATAGGTCCAAGAGCCAAACATGGGGGGCCCAGCGCCTGAGGGATGGAAGGATGGAAGATACCAGCTGCTGCTGCTCTTTGCTGCTGTTTCCAAAGTCTAAAACTTCCGGGTGACGGGACCAGTGCTGACCCATCCACGATCCTGAGTGCCTAGAGCTATGAGTTTTTGTCTTCTGAAGCCTGGAGCCATGGGCCCAGTGCTCTCACAGCCCTGAACTTCTGGATCCATCAGGCCAGCTTCTGGGGGCTCACTGTTCCAGTGCCCAAGACTGCCCTTACCAGAAAGGCTTCTCACCTAGCTGGTCTCTGCTATGGGATAATACTCTTGCTCTTTACAAATCTATAAATGTTTGTCACTCATATTTGTTTAATAAAATGCTGATTAGCCAGGATTCAGGCAGGAAGTATAGGCAGGGCAACCAGAACAGGAGAGTTCTGGGAAGAAAGGCAGAGATGCAGTTGTCATTCAGAAACAGAGGAAACAAGATGAGAGTGCCTTACTGAGAAAAGGTACCAAGCCACATGACTAAACATAGACAAGAATTATGGGTGAACTTAAGTAATAAGAGCTAGTTAGTAATAAGCCTGAGCGATAGGCCAAACAGCTTATAATTAATAAAAGCCTCTGTGTGTTTCTTTGGGATTGAATGGAGGTGGGACTGAGCAAAACAGAAACTTCCGTCTACAAGTCTCTATATGTGTAGAATTGAAGAGCAGCCATCTGACTGGTAACCACTAAACCTGGTCATGCAGACTTGCAGTTTTTGCATCTGGTAGACTGATTTGGGAAGGGAAATATGCTCTCAAGGGCAGCTGATGAGTCTCCTGACACCCTCCTACTTGACATGGGAGCACTGAGGTTACAGGTGCCACCTGTAATTATGACACTACATCTGGTTTTCACAAGGATTCTAGGGGTGGAAGTCAAGTTCCCAGACCTGTACAGCAAGTGTTTCACCCACTGAGCTGCATCTCCAGTTCAGTATAAATGTTCCGGCATTCTCCATCTCACTAAGTGCTGGATGGACATTTTGTGAGCATCATCTGAAGATTTACCACCTCTTAGAGTTTTTTGGTCATTAAGCATGCTAACCATTAAGTGAGGCAGTCTTCTTTGGGAGAAAACTTCTACACTTACAGCGTAGAAATATGTTATATGTTGATTATTTGTTTGTGGTATAGGGTGATTCTGTCAACTGGAGAACTCAGTGAAAGATTCAAAGCTTTTTAAAAAATGTTTCTAGATTTATTTATATTTTTAATGTGCATGAATGTTTTTGCCTGCATGTGAGTGTATGTGCCACCTGCATGCCCAGTGCCCACAGAGATCAGAAAACCTGGGTCCTCTGCAAGAGCAACAATGTGTTCTTTTTTAAAAAAAAATATTTATTTATTATGTATACAATATTCTGTCTCTGTGTGTGCCTGCAGGCCAGAAGAGGGCACCAGACCCCATTACAGATGGTTG
>LOEQ01007146.1:124269-135380 GCA_001685075.1 Bramus lutescens | reverse complement strand
AGGGGGTGCCTGAGTGCAAGCTGGGGTGGGGTAGGAAGCCAGGGACAGTGGGCGATGTTGGGGGTTGGGGGATGACCACCTATGCGGGTCAGGGGTGTACTCACCCTTCCGATGGCTGGATCTAATTGAGGCTTCTTGAATGACTTCACAGTGAATCAATTCAATAACACTATCCTTACTCTGGCAGAAGGTAATTTAACTAAATTTAATGCTTTTTAATGCTGATTCTAAAAGCTAGCCAAATATGAAAGTGGCTGTCTCTTCTCTCCACTGTTTTCCATGTGCACATGAAGACAAGAGAGCAGACCACATTTTCTGTAAACACGCTATCTTCTTCAGTCCCTCATCTTGATAACTGAGATCATATAGAGGAGTCTCTAAAAAGCACAATAATATGACAATAAACTTTACATAACATACAAGTAGAAAATTTAATTATTTTCAATTTACTAATAATATTCTTAATTGCATCAATATAGGTTATTTTTAATATTTATATAATTCATTTGCATGTATGCCTGCTTTATCTGTTCTTGGCTTAAATATAATATCAAGAACATAAACTTACATTTTCTCATAAAATTTTTATTTTCTATAAGCAATTTTTAAACAATTTCTAAACATTCAAAAAGTTTATTTAATTGTCTCAACAACTTTGGTTTTACTATCCCATAAATACTTGAATTTGTACAATAAATTTTTTAGGAATTGATTTCTATTCTATAGTTTTTACTTTGAAATCATGTTTTGTTCATGTATTCTCTGTCTGGTGATATTTCTCATCCCCAAAACCTGTCTCACAGATCTACAAACAATATCTTAGCATTTATAATACTCTGACATTATTCTTGTGGTATACTGGTGTTTGGAAAAATTTGGTTATTGCATAGCACATCATTTTTTTCACTTTTGTTTCACATGGCATTTGGTATGCTACTTCTAAACATTGTGAGTCAATAGTTAGTTCATGTCACCTCTTGTACAAGAGATGTACACTCCAATAATCAGATGTTGTAACAGTAGAACAAGAATTGACTTTATATTTTACTATTCTTTGTGATATGTGAAGAATTGTAATTAAAATGCCAGATACAGAATTCCTCAAGACACCAACTGCAAAAAATGCTAAAATTCAATCTGAATAAACAACATTATTAAATAATGTGGTATCATTAAAAGTGTAGGATTTTCCAAAAATTCTCTTCCTTCTAGATCTCATTTTCAGTAAATCATGCAAGAAAGTGATTAAGGTTTGACATTTCCTGTAGATTTGTTTAAAAGTTGTCATATTATAAATTACTAGTGCCTCATTAGCATTTCTTATAAATTTAACTACATCATATTTTGTATATAAAATAGAGATATTTTAGTCTTGAGCTTATATGAGCTTATCTCATGGTTTTCTCAACAAATATAAAGCAGGCCAGAATGAATAAAAAATGAAGTAGAAAAAGAGGAGTGACTAATTTCTCACCAATTTGGACAATTGTTTGGATAAAAAGAAGCTGATAACAGCAACATGAATGAATGTGTAACTGATTTTAAAATTCATGTTCTTTTGAGATAAGCCTTTGTAAAACAGTGAACTTTGTTTTAACTTTACATTTTCTTTCCCCCCCTTCCAAAAGGATTACAAGTGAGATTCACTAAGTCTGAGAGTTTGATGCGCTTCATATTAAAGATTTTTCTAACAAACTATTTCAAAATGTAAATACAGATCTGTGAATAAGATAATGATTAAACCAGCTTCTAAGCATTGGTGATAAATAAGCATACAACAAGTACATGTGCTTTTAATATAAAAATGGACATTTTCTAAGTTTAGTATTTTTCCAAATATTGTCAATTCCATAATTCTTCCTAAACACTGAGGTTGTCTTATATGTTGAAACTTAAGTTTTATGTCACAAAGGAACATCTAAAATATATTCTGTTATTATACCGGAACATATGCTAGTGATTTAAATCTAATAACTTCACAATTAGCTACTTTGTAACTGTGTGAACCCAATATAATCCTACAAAATAGAACATTGAGGGCTAGAGAGAGCTCACTCCTTAAGATGTCTTTGTTCTCCAAATGACTGGAGCTGAATTCCTAGCACAGGAACTAGGAAGCTCAGAAACACAGGTAACTTGAGATTCGGGGCATTCGGCATTTTCCTCTGACCTCTAGGGCATCCACACAGGTGTTCATAACCACAGAGACACACATTACACATAAATAATGAATAACAGCAAAAGGCAGCATTACAGTGGTAATAACTATAAGTTTGAGCATGATTAAAGTTTACCAGCTTGTCATTAAAGGCAAAGATTTATAAAACTTTTTCCTAAGTTTTCTTCCTTTTTCCATTAGCATACTTTAGGGGGGAAAGCTCCGTCTGATGAACTAGTTAAATTGTTTTAATCAAATCTATGTAACAATTTATGAGAAATAAAAGCTGTTTATTCATTGTGGCATACTAAGCAGAAATGGCATTACTTCCAGCAGTCTAGTAATCAGGACATAACAGAGCTATAACTTGAAAATTTGTTTTATTTCTCCCTCTTACAGACATTTCGCATTTAATTTAAAGTTTTTTTTTTTTTGCTTCACAAGGTGTTTTGAAATTGGCATCTCATCAGTTTTTGTGTGCTGGCAGTAGTTCTAGGTTACTTAACATTGACTGAAAATTTCCATTTTGACCTTTTCCAGGTTTGCTATTTATTAGCTCTTGTTTGCAGTTTCACAGAGATGACTGCACAGAATTGGATTATTTTTCTCCTTTTCAAATTTAATCTCTTAAATTATTTTTACATTGACCTTTAAAGTCAGACTATGGTTAAGATTTGAAATCCCTCTTAAAATGTACCCTACTGAGATATAAGGCAGTCTTTAGAGTTTACAAGAGACCAGAATCCACTGGTTGAATGCTGCAGAGAGCTTGGGGTAAAGGGGCAAGGTGTGACACAAGGAAAATATGTTGCAGGAGAAACTGTTTAAACAGTCATGATGGCTATTTGATTTGGAAACATTCAGTGACTCAAGGAACAAGAATTCTAAATAAATGTTATTTTGTGTCAAGAGCTTTGTGAGCATATGTATGTATGTGGAGAATGGGTTTTTGTGTTTTGGCATGATCACCTATGGTTGTATTTGTATATTCTCAAGTAGCGAGCTTGTGTGTATGTGTGTGTGTGTGTGTGTGTGTGTGTACATGTAAAAGTCACTAGGCAGATTTGTCACCTCATCTGAAACTCACAAAGCTATCTAACCTGGCAAGCCAGTGAGCCTCATGGATATGCCCATTCTTTTTCCCCAGTGCCAAAATTACAAATGAACACCTCTACACCTAGATTTTTACATGAGTTCTGAGGAGAAGAAATTTATGCTAGTACTTATACTACTGTGCCAAGTATATTGTTACCAGAGCCATCTCCCTAACTTTAAATACAGGCTTTTACTTTCTGTTTATTTTTATACCTGGAATGCCTAATTATATTCCCGTTTTAATATCATACATTTGACTTTCTTCACTTAAATCTGAAGGACCATCATGTTTGTAGCTGTGGCCACAGGTGAATTTATATTTCATACTTGATTTGTTACCAGAATTCATATGCAGCTATTTGGAATAAAGTAAAATGCCTTAATTCTTTTATTGCTATGTAAAATAAAGTCACATATGGGATTAATTGATGCATTTAAATGAATTCTAAAGAATGTTGAGTAGAATTGCTGCCTGAAAACTTCCATTTTACTATATCTCAGGTAACTAGAAGAAAATTGTGTATTACTCATATTTTATAGTAGATATTAGTGTCTTTGTTTCGTTAAAGTGATAAAATTCACGGAAATAGCAGGGATACAAGAACCATACCTAAACACAATAAATGCAATATAAAACAGGCCAACAGTCGACATAAAGTTAAATGGAGAAAAACTCAAAATGATACCTCTAAAATCAGGAACTAGGCAAGGTTGTGCACACTCTTCATATCTGTTCAATATAGTACTTCAAGTTCTAGATAGAGCAATAAGACAGCTCTACTCTAGAGCCAATGTAATGAAAACACATGGGTATTGGCATAAAACAGACAGGGGCACCAGTGGAATCAAATCAAAGACCCAGATATCAATCCACATACGTATGAACACCTTCAACTTATGGAAAGGAATTAAAGAAAAACGTAGAGCTGGGTGTGGTCGTACATGCCTGTAACTCCATTACTGTAATAATATGTGCTGGCAGATCTCTGAGTTTGAAACCCATGTGGTATACAGAGAAGTTTCAGGACATCCAAGGTTAGGCATGAGAGACAGACAATTTAAGAAGGGGGGCATTCTCAATTCCCAGAAGGCAGCAACATTAGACAGCTTTAGCCATGTTCTGGCTTTAGAATCAATGATAGAAAAAATGGGTGATGGAATCTGCCTCAGTTCCCAACAAAAATCTCTGAGCCCAGGCACATGTCAAGGGTGTCACTGAATGAAGATCTAGAGAGGCCATTGCTTGAAGTTATGAAGTTGAAGCCTGGATTATTTCGCAGACTCCACGATATGAGAGACCTGAGTGCTGTGTGATAACTGCGGAAGAAAGCAGCTAACAGGGAGTAGAAGCAGTCCCATAGAAAGAAGGGTATGGCAGTCAACAAAGCTGAACAGAGTTGGAAGTATGAAGAGTGTTTTACCATCAGACATAGAGACACAGAGTGTGGCGCTTACCAGCAGGTTTTCAGGCTTGCTTTGGTCCAGAACTTTCTTACAAGGCTCCCTTCTCTATATTTTAGAACAGTGATGTATATTCTATGCCAATAGATGTTAAACATATTTGTTCTACTTTTTGAATTTGATTTTTATAAGGGAGTACAGTTAAGAGTGTCCTGAGCTCAGAAAAGATTTTGGACTTTCAAACCTTGTTGAGACTTTTAGAGACTAAAATTCAGCTTTGCCTTATGATATGGCTACAAGTCTTTAAGGGGGATACAGAATATAATTTGTTGGTTGGAAAGAAAATGTCTCCTAAAGGAGTGGCACTGTTACATGGCATGGCTTTGTTGGAGTAGGTATACTGCATCTTGTCACCCGATTTAAATCCATTTATTAGTAACATATATGGAAAAATGAACTCACTGCACACCTTTGAGCAGGATAAATTTCCTATAATAAGTTCTGCCTAGAATTCTCAAGAAACCCCCACATAAAAATGAAATACTTTCTTTTGCTATATTATAATTTTCTAAAATGACCTCATTCTGTCTCTTTCTATGCTTCTCATTTCTTCTCCTCCCCAATTTCCTCCATTTATAAATGAAACAACGACTTCTGAAATTACATAATTTCTCATTTACCCTTGGATAAGATTTAATTCCTATAGAATAAATAATCACAAATATGATATTAAAATAATTTTTCATTTTGGATAATTAAAATTTTATATAATCTTAAACGGAATTATGGTATACTTATTATTAGAATTTACTAAAAACATCACAGCTTTAGATTTTATTTCTCAAACTAATATAATATCATGAAATGTGACTGCATACAGATAGCAATATAAATAAAGTGTGTTTTATCTTCCATATTTATATAGCAGATGCATACATCCCAAAAATGTGTTAATTTCTTCCCTGGAAGAAAATTTTAAATATTCCATATTATAGTTCATTAAATTATATATAATGATAAAGTATATATGCCAGTTTAAAGCAATGTTCCAAAAGACAATTATGATAATACTGAAATGTTTATATGCTTATTAGGCATGTGCCAGTTGTCCAAAAATTACTCATAGATCAGTTTTAAAGCAATTCCAGTGTTTTAAGGTAAAGAATGTCACAATTCTGCAGTTTAAAATCAAGCTACTACCTAGTCTTGACTGACACAAAGAAAAGATAAAAAAGAACCACCTTTGAAATACACAAATACAAATTAAGATGAAAGAAATGATCTTTCTGTTGATAAGTATAAAACAAAGAACACTTTTCCTGCCACAAATAAGAAGAAAAATATTGATGAGTTAATCTGTACAATGAATTATAGCCAAAATGTTTTCTCATTTGCATAAAACAAATAAGAGAGGAAGTATATGATTTGAGTCTGAGACAAAGTTACACTAAAGAGATTTATCAGTCTGTAGAAGTGTCAAGACCTAACATTTTATGAACAAAGAGAATGTTAGTATAAGAATTTGAAGAAAAATGCAATGATGTAATAAAATTGTCACTAAATTATGGATTATACCATAATTCTTAGAATGTGTGACAGCTGCATCATTGATAGGACCCCATTACAATTACCATAGAATAAGAAAGTCACACTTCTACTGCTTCTGTGTATGTTAAGCCACTTAAATTCCATTGTTGTCTACCTTCTGCTTGCTAACCTCACAGTGGAGGGTTGATGTGCATCACACAAACTGAATGCAACACTCAGTAATTACTGTAATTCTCAGAGAAATGTATTCACTTGATGCGATGCAGCCTTTCTACCCCCACAATCAACCTTCTGCATCTCAGTGAAACACAAACATGACCTGCCCTGACAATTTAGGCATGAACAAGTGTTTCACATAAATTGAGTTAAAGGACTTTGCTGAATATTACAAGAGCTACTTGGGAAAGTAATGGATGACATTATGGAAGTAATAGATCTAACAACAAGAGATTCCTATATAGTTTCAATATGTGGATTACAAACTGAAAATGGCCCTTGACGCAAGTATTTTCCTATGGTTATAGGAAGGCCAAGGTAACAGAGACTTCTCAGGGGTCATATCAAAGCCAAGAAATGCAGAGTGAGAAAACAAGGTGCTGCTTCTGAATAACCTCAAGCAATTTTCTTAACAAAAATAAGAAACCAAGCCCCATTTTTACTTGGTGATCAAAAGCTCTCCATTTTCAGTCAATATTTGATTAAATTAACAAGCATACATTACAGGTTATATGTTCAAGTTTGCTCATACAAGCAAAAAAAATACACGCTAAGACAGGAATATAGACAAGTGTTGATGCATCTTCATGAAGCATATCAATTTAATGTGCTTTTCCCCAGCCTCTTAATTCACTGAGAGTTGGGTTACATATTCTTTAAACACTAACAGAAGGGGAATATTGTTATTTCTTCTGCTTTGGAGATACTGTCTGCCATAGGAAAATAGGAAATGTTGTCTCCACTTTTTAGTACTTTCTAATTGCTTGTTGTCCTATGAAAAAGTGTTTTATGAAAAATTAAAGTTGAAGTGTCATGAAGAAAAAACCCATGTAATATAGAAGAATAAATATGTGGTTAGTAGAAGGGTTATCAGAAAAGGAAATCAGCAGGGCCTGAGTCAGTTACTAACCTTTTAAATATAAGGCACCCAATATCACCTACGTTTGGCAGGTATCAACTACAGAATTCTGTTTCTGGTAGAAAATGATCCACAAATTAAAAACTATCCTATGTTTTGACTTTAAAAGGAGATTTCGTGATGATTTGAGTTTCATACTACCATGTTAGAAAATGTTCTTTTGAATATTGGATTGGAAAAAATAATGGAGTAAATGAAGAATACATAGAGAGAGCATCATTATTTTACTAATTTGATTGTGCATAATTTCTCACAGCATGTATCTATACATGCTTCCTTTGAGGTACTATGGACCTTTTGTTTCTGTTTTCATGTTGCAACTAAAATTATCTGTCTTTAAAATGTTAATATATTGATTTTTCATACTCAATCTACTGTAAATACTGATATATGCTGAATTCAGACATAGTTGAGTTGCATATGTATTGGAGGCTCAACAAAGTAACCCATAGTTAAATGTGCATCTGTATTAGTCACTAAGAATTATGTTAAATCAACAATCAGAACAAGAAGTAATTCTTATATACCCAGAAACATTCTGATGGTGTATTAAGAGTGAGATTACTACAAATTCTAGGCTTCATGTCACGACAATAAATTTATCTTTGCAAATCACAATGTGTTGACATTAATTCTTAGCATATTTCACTAGAGCAATACCTGGTAGCATACTAAATTTTTATTGTACGTACTTCAGACTAGTCACTATGTTAATTTTAATTACACACGAATGTGATTTTCTTTGGAGTTTATATTAAATATTAAAAATTAAACTTCAACAATAGAAGAAACTTCATCAGTCACCATCTATGCTCTTACCTGTTAGTGGTTAAGTGCTTCTCCTCTTTTAAAATACATTTCTAATACTTATTGAATTTCTGATAAACTATTCATAAATTTATTTTACAAACAAATCACGAAACTAATAAGTAGTATAATTTCTATGCAGATATAAAATAAACACACTAGTCAAATGTTAACCTTAAACTACTCTTGAAACTATAAAGATAACACTTTAAACATTAGAAAAGTGTCATTCCACTTTGAATGGCATAGGTTAAAGTATATTGAATCCATCTAAAGTCTTTTATTTAGGCAAAGTCGCTTTAATTAATGGTGTAAGAGTGTCTGTCTGAAGCAATGAGGTCCCTATACGTTAGTTCAGGAAAGTTCTTGATCCTTTCTCAGGAGAAAAGTCTCCTTCTCTATTGATGTAGTACTTTGTCTGACAGAGTACACAGAAAATTTGAATATTCCTTAATAGAAATGGACTCAACTCCTCTATAAAAAGGCAGAGGTTAACAGTTTGGATATAAAAAGAGAATCTATCCTTCTGCTGCATACAAGAAACACACCTCAAACTCAAAGACAGACATCACCTCATAGTATGGTGTTGGGAAAAATATTTCCAATCAAATGGACCTAAGAAACAAGCTAGTGTCGTTAGACTAATATATAACAAAATAGACTTCAAACTAAAATCAATCAAAAGAGACAAAGAAGGCATTTCATATTAGTCACAGAAAAAAATCCATTAAGTGAAAATTTCAATACTGAACATTTATGCCACACATAACAGGGTTCCCTAATATGTAAAAGAAATTAACTATAGAATAAATCACACATTAAATCCAACACAATAATAGTGGGAGACTTTAACACCCTATTCTCACCAATTGACAGGTCTTCTTGACAGAAAACTAACAGATAATTAAGGGAACTAACAGATGTAGTGTCTCAAATGGACTTAACATTCATATATAAAACAGTCCATCCAAGCATGAATCTTCTTCTCAGTACCTCATAGAAACTTCTCAAAAATTGACCAGATCCTAGGAAACAAGGCAAACCTTAACAAATACAAAAACATATTCCTGTGTATCTTATTCGATCACCATGGCTTAAAATAAGAATTCAACAGCAACAGTAATTTCAGAAAGCCCAAAAACACATAGAAATTTAAACAATGTTCACCTGAGTCATCAGTGGGTCAAGGAAGAAACAAAGGAAGAAATTAAAGACTTCCTAAGTTTCAATGAAAATGACCACAGAACATACCCAAATTTATGGTATACAATGAAAGCAGTGTTAGCAGGAATGTCCATAGCACTGAATGCCTACATAGAGAAGCTGAAAAAAAAATCCCACACTAGTACATTAACAGAACACCTGAAAACTCTAGAACAATGAAAAGCAAACTCAACCAGGAGGACTAGATGGCAGGAAATAAACAGAGAGTTCAAATCATCAAAATAGAAACAAAGAAAACAAAAAAAAAGAATCAATGAGACAAAGAGGTAGTTATTTAAGAAAATCAACAAAATATACAATATGTTATCTAAACTAACCAGAAGGAAGAGAGAATATACAAGTTAACAAAATCAGAAATGAAAAAAAGGGACATAACAACAGACAAGGAAGAAATCCAGAGAATCATCAGGTCATATGTTGAAAACCTATACTCCACCAAATTGGAAAAGTTAAAGGAAATGAACAATTTTCTGGATAAATATCACTTACAAAATGAAATCATGACCAGATAAGCAAATTACATAGATCTATAAGTACTAAAGAAATAGAAGCAGTCATCTAAAGTCTCCCAAATAAAAAAGCCCAAGAGCAGGTGTTTCAGCTCAGAATTCTACAAGATTTTCAAAGAAGAACTAATACCAATACTTTTTAAATTGTTACATACAATATAAACAAAACAAACATTGTCAAACTCTTCTTATGAGCCTGAAATCTCCCTGATAGACAAACCACTCAAAGTCATTTTAAGAGCAAGAATTACAGAC
Source organism: Bramus lutescens (assembly GCA_001685075.1). Taxonomy (NCBI): domain Eukaryota; kingdom Metazoa; phylum Chordata; class Mammalia; order Rodentia; family Cricetidae; genus Bramus; species Bramus lutescens. The sequence continues at coordinate 125,248 of LOEQ01007146.1, read as the reverse complement.
CAATCTCACTTATTAAAATTGATGCAAAAATATTCAATAAAATATGAGCAAACTGAATCTGAGAACACATCAGAAAAATCATCTACCTCGATCAAGTTGTCTTCATCTCAGAGATGTAGAAATGGTTTAACATACAAAAATCTGTCAAGGTAATCCACCCTATAAAGAAACTGATAAATAAAACATAATCATCTCATTACATGCTGAAAATCATTTGACAAAATACAATATCCCATCAAGGTAAAGATCTTGGAGAGAGCAAGGATACAAGGAAAATACCTGAGCATAACAAAGGCAACATGTAAGCAAGCAAACATCTAATATGAAACTAAATGGAGAGAAACTCAAAGAAATCCCATTGATATCAGGAACAAAACAAGGTTGTTCACTCTCTCCATACCTATTTCACACTATTCAATATAGTATTTGGGGTTCTAGCTAGAGCAATAAGACAAAGAAAAGAGATCAAGGGGAAAAATCAGAAAATAAGAAGTCAAGCTTTTACTGTTTACTGATGGTATGACAGTTTACATATGTGATCCCATAAAGTCTAAGAAGAAACTTCTACAATTCAAAAACACTTTCAGTAATGTAGCAGAATACAAGATTAACTCAAAAATATTGAGTAGTGAACTTTGCATGCAAATGGATGGGAATAGAAAACACTATTCTAAGTGAGGTAAACCAGACCCAAAAAGATGAATATGGTATGTACTCACTAATTAGTGGATTCTACCCATAAATAAAGGTCATTGAGCCTATAATTCATGATACTAGAGAAGCTAAATAGGAAGGTGAACCCAAAGAAAGACAAGTAGTTTTACTGATGGATATCGGAAGCAGACAAGATTGCCAGGCAAAAATTAGGAGCTTTGGGGTGGGGTTGGGTGGCGGTAAATGGAGATGGGGAGAGAGAAGTGAGAAGGGGAGGATGGGGAGAGCTTGGGGGATTGGGATGGTTGGGATGGAAGAAGGGTGG
>LOEQ01007146.1:96957-107127 GCA_001685075.1 Bramus lutescens | reverse complement strand
TCTGGCTTTCATGGTTTCCATAGAGAAGTCAGGTGTAAGTCTGATAGGTTTATGCTTATAAGTTACTTGAACTTTTTCCTTTACAGCTCTTAATATTCTTTCTTTATTCTGTATGTTTTGTGTTTTGATTATTATATGACCGGGGGGGTGGGGTTTACGATCCAATCTATTCGGTGTTCTGTATGCTTCTTGAACCCTCATAGGAATATCTTTCCTTAGGTTGGGGAAATTTTCTTCTATAATTTTGTTGAAAATATTTTCTGGGCCACTGAGTTGTAATTCTTCTCCTTCTGCTCATATTATTCTTAGGTTTGATCTTTCATTGTGTCCAGATTTCCTCGATGTTTTGTGATGAGAATTTATTGGATTTGCTGTGTTCTTTGATCTGTGCGCTTCTTTTCTCTATGGTGCATTCAGCATCTGAGATTCTTCTTCTATCTCTTGTATTCTGTTGGTTATGCTTGTCTCTGAAATCTCTGTTTGTTTTACCTCCATTTTCCATATCCAGACAGCCCTTGGTTTGTGTTTAATTCATTGCCTCCATTTCCGTTTTTATGTCTTGAACTGTATCCATTATCTGTTTGACTGTTTTTTCTTGGTTTCCTAGGGTGTAATTTACGGATTTACTCATTTCTTCAAACTTTTTGTTATTCTTCTCATCCATTTCTTTAAGGGAGTTTTTCGTATCCTCTTCAAGGTATTCTATTGCTTTCATAATGTCAATTTTTTCTACTTTTTCTGGATTATGGTGTTCATGTCTCCCTTTTGTATGTTCACTGAATTCTGCTGTTATCATGTTGTTTTTCAGATTGTTGGAGGAATTCTTGTATTAGCGTCTGCCCATCTCTTCCTTCAAATGCCTTCCAGAAGGATGGATCTTCTGGAACAGGATCTAGGCCACTTTCTGGTCAGAGACCTTGCAGACAGAAGGGCATGCTTGCTGCGTGCAGGCTCAGTGGATCAAAGAAACTCCCTCTCTCAGAATGGATGGATCTTCTGGTACAAGCTCCATGCCACTTTCTAGCCAGGGACCTTGTAGACTAAAGGGCTCCCTTGCTGGTTGCAGGCTCGGTGGGGCAAAGAAACTCCTGCAGCAATTTCCCTCACCACTTTGACCCCAGACCCCAGCCTGGAAACAGGCTGAGTTGGGGAATCATTTGACCCCACAGGTGGGGAGGGGTGCTGGGGAAGGGAACCTGGGATGGGATGAGAAGAGAAAGGCAGCAGGCATGGGGGAGAGCCCCTGCTGGATGGCCAGAAATTTTAGGCTGATGGGTGGTGACTGAGCGCCCCTTTCTGTGGCATCAACTAGCTGCTGGTAGAGCACTCACTCACCCCTCCAGAAGAATGGATCTTCTGGTACAGGATCCGGGCCACTTGCCAGCCAGGGACCTTGCAGACTAAAGGGCTTCCTTGCTGGTTGCAGGCTCAGTGGGACAGAGAAACTCCCGCAACAATTGCCCTCACCACTTTGACCAATGATATCCATTTTTATGACAATACACATTTAAGAGTTCTTCAAATATATCTCTCAAATTTGGGCATATATATGAAAAAATAACATAAATTAGATTGTGAAGAAATTGCATTTTAGCAATTGCAATATTTCAGAGTAACTCTTTCCTTTTCATTTTCAAGTATGGAGAACCATATGAAAATGTTTTAATGAAGTAATTCACAGTAAGATGCATGCCAAAGATTTAGAAACACAACACACTTCACTTTCTTTGTGGAAGTCATCAAAAGTATCCTTATTGTTGTGTAGGAAGAGAGGAATTAAAGAAAAACTGTAGTAAACTTAGTGTAAGTAACAATAGTTTTGCAGTTACTCAGAGGACATAATGAAAGTAAGCCAAGAACTTGGGTCCACACCTACAATATTAAGGGATTGGGATGGGAGGTTAGTGTGGCTATAAAAAATAAAAGAGTATATTAGACAGTCTTCAAAAATGGATAATTTTAAAGATTTGTTTAAAATGTATGAAAACAAAAAAAACCCCTGTATATTGAAGCCAGGAACTTGATAAAGTATTATGAAATGGTAAAGAGAATTTGTAGTTTCAAGGTTAAACATTTTTATCAATTGTTAAAAATTTAAGTATACTTGCCAATTTTCAAATTTCTTTAATTTTCTCAATGTGTTTTGGCTGTTATGTACAATTAGTTGAGGGGACATAAGAAGAAAGAAACCTTAAATTACAACAAGAGACTTTTTTAATTGAGTTAAATGTAACACTGACAAACATAAAATAATGTGCTTCATAACGTAACTATCAGAATCATCAATGTGCATAAGAAAAGCATGGAAAAATATAATCATCCTGATAACTACTAGAATAAAATTATATGTGTAGTGTATATAACAATAAGATATTAGTGATTGAAATTCACCTGTCACTATTCCAAATCTTCATAAATACCAAATTACTATTTAGATGTATTTTACTGATAGTAGTACAGTTAGTGTTCTCATTATTTAGTGGAAAATGAGAGAAAGATAAGTGAGCACCATCCATGTATATTACTAAAATTACTCATATAAACTAGATCCAGAATCATTACGATATTCATAATTTTAGTCTGTTATTGAAAGAAGACTGTGAATGGGCAGATATGGAAAAATTCGGATATGCGAAATTTCTTACTTAAGTTTTTCAGAACTCATTAAGGATGTTCTTGCCTCTGTAAACTATTGACATATATGTTCTTTTGAGAAAATTTTACAAAGTGAATGATATTTTTATATCACAATTTCATTTTCTGTACACATGGTTTTATGTTTACATATCACTACCTGTTTCTGGTACAGCACTTTGGATATTTTTGTCTTACCAAGACTGGAATTAGCTGGGTTCCTCAGTTCCTTAGACCCACATTACTAGGATTATTGGCAAACCTCAACACAGCTAATGTTTTCCATGGATATTGGAGACCCAATCTTAAGCCCTAAGGTTTGTAGAGAAATTATGATACACCGAACAATCTTCCCAGTGCCAAGGTATTTAATGTTTTGAAAAGACTAATTTCTATGTATGCATTTTGTTCACATATTATGTGTGTATGTTTGTGTGTGTGTGCATGTGTGTGTATTATAGGATTTCTGGTGCCCTTTTAGGCATGTAAAGGGCATTTGGGCTACCTGGAATTAGAGTTACAGTGGGTTCTGAGCATTCTATGCTCATGAACTGGAGAATTAGCGAGTTGTAATAAAGTTGATTCGTAACTTACAATTACATAATATCAGTGATCTAAACTTTTATACAGTACACACACATAGGTTTATGACATTTAAAATAAAAATCATAATTCAATTTGTGGCTGTCTCTTGAAGCAAAGAGGAAATTGGTCAGTAACTGCATTCTTCCTCAGACAAAGGTAAGGAGTCTACACCCTACTCACCCTTTCAGAAAAGTAGAAATGGCCTTTGAGGGCTGACAGAGAGGGCAGTGCAATCACTAAGCTCCCATGGTAGTACATGTGACTTCACAATTCTTTTACTTCCATAAATCTTGCAATTAATTCCTTCCTATCTCCCTGTTGTCATTGCTTTATAAGACCTTTTGTGAAGAGGTTAATAAGGAAAATTGTGTTTTCTGAAATGATTAGGTTAGAGGCATCCACAGAATAGAAATAAATGTTCCCACTGTTCCAAATATAACCAACTCAACACAGTTTCTGAAATGTTAAGACAATTAATTTTAGCACAACAATCTAAAGACTCAATGACAAGAAAGAATATGAAGAGAGGAAAGAACCTAAGAATTTCTAGCCATATCTTTTTGTAGCTGTCTGTGTCCATGTTGCAAACTTAAAATATTGTGTGTACCTGAGAAAAGCTGGGAGAAAAAGAAGTGTTCACTCACAAGAAGAGCCCACCTATTGGTTGTTCAAAGTCAAGAGTCAGCTGTAAAAACATACATAAAATAAATAATATATGAATTGAGAGGGTTATAATTTGGATAATAGATGTATAACAATGTTATTTAGTGAAAAAAGGCAATAAATTTTAAAGAAGGCAGGAAGGGATTATGAGGGTAGAGGGCATAAAAGAGAATGGAGAAATGTAACTACATATCTTTCAAACATACTTTGAAAAGTGAGTTATTTTATTTTAATATACTATGGAGTTTTCAGTTGTTCATTTGTTTTCTTACAGTTTAATTTTTTTCTTTTGGTTTTCTCAAGACTGGTTTTGTAGCTTTAGAACCTGTCCTGGAACTAGCTCTTGTTGACTAGGCTGACCTCAAACTCTCGCAGATCTGCCTGCCTCTGTCTTCCAAGTGCTGGAATTAAAGGTGAGCATCACTATCACCCTGTTTATCTTTTAAACTTTATGTAAACAGTAGTTTTGTTTATATTATCTTTTCACTTTTCTGGAGATTATACTGGTAAACATAAAAGAAAAGTTTATTCCTTTTTATTTTATTTCACATTTAGGTAATATTTTGTTCTCCAAACTNGTGTGTGTGTGTGTGTGTGTGTGTGTGTGTGTGTGTGTGTGTGTGTGTTAGTCTTCCAATAGAACATCATGTTTTATTGCTTACAAATAGGTTCAGGATTTTAGTGTATATTCTATCCCATGAATTTTTCTGTCAGCAGGCATAAGTTTTCCCAAAGGATATTTTCATCTGCACTCTTGTTGGAAGATTTTACTCTTCTGTATTTAGAAAAGAATAAGAGATTCTGAGCTAGATTTTCATATCTGTATATACAATATTTATTGCTGTCATGTTGATGGAATTTAGAAACATTCTGAGAGGCAGACCTCTGGGCATGTTTCCTAAAATGTAACTGAGATGGGAAAAACAACCCTTAATTTTGGCACCAATCCACAGTATTCCTCTGTCTTGGTTTAACTACTTTACCAGCTTCCTTATGATCCTGGTATGATCCTTATTATGATAGTGAGATAAAATAAACCTGACAGTTATAAGTTGTTTTTTATTTATTTATTAAAAATTTCCACCTCCTCCTGTTTCCCTGCCACTCCCCCTCCCCCTCCCTCTCCAGTCCTAAGAGCACTCAGGGTTCCCGGCCCTGTGGGAAGTGTAAGGTCCTCCCCCATCCATCCAGGTCTAGGAAGGTGAGCATCCAAACAGATTAGGCTCCGACAAAGTCAGTATATGCAGTAGAATCAAAACCCAGTACCATTGTCCTTGGCTTCTCAGTCAACCCTCAATGTCAGCCACATTGAAATAGTCCTGTTTGATCACATGCTCCATCAGTCCCAGTCCAGCTGGCCTTGGTGAGCTCCGGTGGGTGGACACACTCCTCGTGGTCCTAACTTCCTTGCTCATGTTCTCCCTCCTTCTGCTCTTCATTTGGACTTTGGTGGGGGTATGGAGAGATGGGGAGAGAGAAAGGAAGGGAAAGACTGGAGAGAGCTTGGGGGAGTGGAAGGGTGGAGATGGAGGAAGGGAGGATATGGGAGCAGTGAAGTAGATATCTTAATTCAGGGAGCCATTTTAGGGTTGGCAAGAGACTTGACTCTAGAGGGGTACCTAGGTGTCCAAAGAGATGTCCGCAGCTTGTTCCTTGGGCAGCCAGGAGAGGGTGCCTGAACTGGCTTTAAGTTCCTTTTATCAGACATTTTATCCTAAGAATAAAAAGCATTAACTAATAAAGGAAATTGGTTCAAGGAAGAGTTCAATTACAATGAAAGACTGGGTGTGAATTTCAAGTTTTGGCACAAGTTTGCAGGAATAATGTAGAAGAGATTGGAATTGCCAGCTAAAGACACCATAGAATACTGAGGCAGAGACTGTGCCTGTGAGATAAAAATAGCAGAGGTTTATCTCCTGAAGTTTCCGAGGGAAATAAGGACCCTTTATAGATCCAGAGCAGAGGGTACATGTTACACAGTTGCAAAGAATCAGTCTGTATTCTTCCAAGGTCCTGAGAACTTTAGTGAGCCTAAATTAAATAGTCATGGGCTAGTTTATTTGATGAAGGGAAAATTTACTTCAGACTGTTGCATGACTAATGGACACTTCTCTTATGAAGATCTATACTTCAGAGAGAAAAGCATCTGCAGCAGAGAGATAGGAAAGGGGGTAAAATAAAATTGAGCAAGATATGTTTATCATGTTTTGATTATAGGGAATAGGACTTTTTAACCTAAGTCTAAACTTTTTCGATATTTATTGCTGTTTGTTTTGCTTTAGCTTACTTTTCTCTGCTGTGGAGTAAAACTCAGTCCTCTTGGATGCTTAGCAAACATTCTGCTTTTGAGCTGTTGCATGCCTTGTACTAGTCAATTTTCTTTTGCTCTGATGAAACACATGACTAGGGCAAGTCATAAAATGCAAGGTTTATTTGGGCTACAGTTCCAAAGAAATGAGTTCATCTTGGTGAAGAAATGTGTTATCAAGCAGCATACAGGCAAACTGTAACAACAAGGTAAGAGGTTAATTACATCATGCTCCAATAACACCAAGTAGAGAGAGTAAACTATGAAATTCCACTTCCAGTGACAACAATCCTCTAGTCCTCTCCTAACAAAGTCACCAACTAGGGACTACATTTCAATGATTAAGACAATAAGGGGAATTCCCATACAAAACTCCACATTAATATATCCAACATACACTAAACAGGTTTCTAGTGTAAAACTTGTTTTACAATAAAGCACAGAGGACATCTGAAGCTTATTTCTGAATATGAAAAATGATTTTGCATCTTCTGTATTTGATAAGGAAAGTAAAATAAAGTTGAAATTATATCCAATGCTTAATTAAATGCAAATAATAGTGCTGAACATATCCTACTAGAATCTAATGTTACCATATGAGAAATATTGTCCTTTTTTGTTGAAAAGTGAAATGTACATTTTTTGTTGACTAGTTTAACTAAAAATGTCTAAAGGTGTGAAAGCCTTTGTTTGCTATGAAAAAAAAAACTATTGATCAGTAATTATACTACGTGGTACACTCTATGAAGTATACCAGAGCAATACAGCAGGCAGCTGTGTTCCTATACACAACATGTCCAGAAGCCAAGGGAGCTCTGTCTTCACTGTCAGGTTTTCATCATATTTGATGATTCTGAGAGGGGTGTCTCTTTTAATACCCTAGGGAAGGGAAGACAGACTTATAATATTCATACAAAAGAAGCTTGCTTAATAACCCAGCATTTGACAGGCAGTGGTGGCACATGCCTTTAATCCCAGTACATGGGAAGAGAGCAGGTGGATCTCTGTGAGTTCCAGGCCAGGCTGGTCTACAAGAGTTAATTCCATGACAGGCTCCAAAGCTACAGAGAAACTTGTCTTGAAAAAAACAAACAAAAAAGAACCCAGCATTTTTATCTTTAACTAATCCATTAACGATTTCAGAAAATTTGTTCTAATGATTTTCAAATCTGCTTCTAGATAAACAATGCAAGGTAAATATTATCACCTGAAAATGGCATGTAAGAATGCATGCTGTCCAAAATTAAATTAGTAAATAGCACAACACTGACTGATTTTACTTGATACAGTATCCCTCACAATACCACAAGACAGAAAGTTAAAGTAACTATCATATAAAATTTCCAAAATTTTATCAGAAAATAAATTAAAATATATTGGTAAGATAATTGAAATAATGAATTTTAATTTATTCATTTATTTAATTATTAATATTTTAATGAAATATTCTATATATCATTTGATGAACTGCTGCTGCTTGATTCAGAGCTGTAATATAGGTAGATATTTATATTTGTATTTATGTGCATAGAAATATGATATTTTCACAAGCATACATATGTAATTATTGACTTGGGGTGTATATAATGTTTAATTTTACTTGGTTATACGTAATTTCCTTTTAATATGTTTGTGTCATTTTATACAGTTTTGAAATATGCATTAGCACACTCATGAGCACAAATACTTGAACACACTCATTATGACCAGATGTTAAATTTTTGGAGCATATGATATGCAAAAATATTATTTTATCATTTCTTGATCACTAAAGAAAATAAGAATATTCTCTTTGGTAAATTTTGCCTTTTCATGTCTATAAAATTTTATTTGCACCTCTATTTTTCTTTTATTAAACCTAATTTTTTCCCCACATAATGCATTCTGATTATGTTTCTTCCTCCCTCGACTGCTCCACTTTCCTCCCCTTCCTTTTCATCTGGATTTCTGAATCCACACCCTTTATGTAGCCCATTAAAATGTATATAAAAAAGGAAAAAGGAGCAAAACAAAACATAACAAAAATAAACAAACAGAAACTATTCTGCTGAAAGATAATAACAATGAGGCAAAAATAGGCAGATATCTGTGCATTTGAGGCCAGCCTGGTCTACAAAGTGTGTTCCAGGACTGCCAAATCAATTACACAGAGAAACCCTGTCTCAAAAAATACTACTACTACTACCATTACTACTACTACTACTACTACTACTAATAATAATAATAATAATAATAATAATNACTACTACTACTACTACTACTACTACTAATAATAATAATAATAATAATAATAATGATAACAATGTAATAAAATAAAATCTATCACGTTGGAATAGGACAAAACCCAAACAATAGAAAAAGAGAAACATAAAGGCACAAGAAACAGATACAGATGCAGAGACACACTCTTTGTCCTCCTAGGAATTCCATAATAATTCTAAGCTAGAAACCATGTCATATCAGCAAAGAACCTGTAGGTTAAGAGTATGTGTGTATGTGTGTGTAATGTAAGTATATTTATATGTTATATAATAAATATAAATATGATTAAATTGAAATTTTAAAAAGGAAAAGACAAAGTATGACTTTACATGGCAAAGAACCTGCACAGATGGAACTTCTAATGTTGATATTAAGTATGTTTACTAGGGCTGGAGAGATGGCTCAGCAGTTAAGAGCACTGGATGCTATTCCAGAGGTCCTGGTTTCAATTCCTAGTAACCGCATGTTGGCTCACAGCCATCTATAATGAGATCTGGTACCCTCTTCTGGCCTGCAGGCACACATGTAAGGAATGTTCTATACATAACAAATAAATTTAAAAAAAGGTATGTTTACTGTTGGCCACCTATTGCTGGGCATGAGGTCATCTTTAAGAGTCGTTTGAAAAATATTAAAGTCTTATTTGAAAACAATCATATCATCTGCAAATAATGAAAGTATGACTTCTTATTGCTATTGCTAGAACGTCAAGCACTATGTTGAATATATATGGAGAGAGTGTACAGCCTTGTTTTGTTCCTGATTTTAGTGGAATCTCTTTTAGTTTCTTTCCATTTAATTTGATGCTAGCTGTTGGATGGCTGTATACTGCTTTTATTATATTTAAGTATGATCCTTGTATCCCTAATCTCTCTAAGACCTTTACCATAAAGGGGTGTTGAATTTTGTCAAATGCTTTTTCAGCATCTAATGAAATGATCATATGATTGTTTTCAATTTATTTATATGATAGATTTGCATATGTTGAACCAGCCCTGCATCTCTGGGATGAAGCCTACTTGATCATAATGGATGATTTTTGATGTGTTCTTGGATTCAGTTTGCCAGTATTTTATTGAGAATTTTTGCATTGATATTCATGATTGAGATGGGCCTGTAATTCTCTTTCTTGGCTGAGTTTTGTTGTGGTTTTGGAATCAGGGTAAATGTGGCTTCATAAGAAGAGTTTGGGAATGACTCTCTTTTTCTATTATGTGGAAAAAATCAAGGAGCATGGGTATTAGCTCTTCTTGGAAATTTTGGTAGAATTCTGCAATATAACCTTCCAATCCTAGGCTTTTAATGGGTTGGGACTTTTTTTGATGAGACTTTCTATTTCTTTGTGACTTGTAGATCGATTTAAATTGGTCTTGATTTAATATTTGGTATATGGTATTTATCTAAAAAATTGTCCATTTCTTTTATATTTTCTAATTTTGTGGAGTACAGGCTTTTGTAGTAAGACCTAATGATTCTCTGAATTTCCTCATTGTCTCTTGTTATATCCCCCTTTTCTTTTATGATCTTGTTGATTTGAGTGCTCTCTCTCTGCCTTTTGATTAATTTGGATAGGGGTTTGTTAATCTTGCTGATTATCTCAAAGAACAAGCTCTTTCTTTCATTGATTGTTTGAATTGTTTTCTGTGTTTCTATTTTGTTGAATTCAGCCCTTAGTTTTATTATTTACAGGCTTCTACCACTCCTGGGTGAGTCTGCCT
>LOEQ01007146.1:78913-96846 GCA_001685075.1 Bramus lutescens | reverse complement strand
TTCTATAGATGTCTGTTAAGTCCATTTGATTCATGACATCTGTTAGTTCTCTTATTTCTCTGTTATATTTCTGTCTGGTTGACCTGTCCATTAACAAGAGAGGATTGTTGAAATCTCCTACTATTAGTGTGTGGGGGTTGATGTGTGATTTGAGTATTAGCAATGTTTCTTTCACAGATGTGGGTGCTTTTATATAAGGGGCATAGATGTTTAGGATTGAGACTTCGTCTTTATGAATTGTTCCTGTTGTAAGTATAAAGTATCCTTCTCCATCTCTTCTGATTGATTTTAGTTTGAAATCAATTTTGTTATATATTAAGATAAACACACCTGATGCTTCTTAGGTCCATTTAATTGGAAAACCTTTTCCCAACCCTTTACTCTGTAGGTAGTTTCTTATAAACAGCAGGATGCATGATCCTGTTTTTTTATCCATTCTCTTAACCTGTGCCTTTTTATAGGTGAATTGAGTCCATTGATATTAGGTGATATTAATGAAAAGTGGTTGTTAACTCTGTTTACTTTTTGATGTTAGTGTTTGTGTGTTTCCTTTCTTTGAGTTGTGTTGGTGGAAGGTTACTATATGTCTGTTCTATTGTGAGTGTAGTTGACATTTTGGGATGAGATTTTCCTTCTAGTACTTTTAAAAAGGCTGGATTTGTGGATATGTATTTTTTAAATCTGTTTTTGTCATCGAATATCTATTTTCTCCATCAATGGCAAAGGAAATCTTTGCTGGGTATAGTAGTCTGGGCTTACATCCATGGTCTCTTAGTGTCTGCAGCACATCTATCCAAGACCTTCTGACCTTCATGGTTTTCATTGAGAAGTTAGGTGTAACTGTGATAGGTTTACCTTTGTATGTTACTTGACCTTTGACCTTTGCAGATCTTAAAATTCTTTGTTTATATTGTATTTTTTATCTAGTCTATTTGTGTTCGGTAAGCTTCTTGTACCTTCATAGGGATATCCTTCTTTAGGTTGGGAAAGTTTTCTTTTATTTTTGTTGAATATATTTTCTGGGCCTTTGAACTGGAATTCTCCTTCTTCTACCCCTATTATTCTTAGGTTTGTTCTTTTCATGGTGTCCCATGTTTCTTGGATGATTTGCATTAAGAATTTTTGGATTTGATGTTTTCTTTGATCAATGAGTTTATTTCCTCTATAGTATCTTCAGAGCTTGAGATTCTTTCTTCTATTTCTTGTATTCTGTTGTTTATATTTGTCTCTTTAGTTCCTGTTCATTTACCCAGATTTTCCATATCCAGCCTTCCCTCTCTTTTTGTTTTCTATAATATCTCCATTTACATCTTCAAGTCTTGAACTATTTCCTTTACCTGTTTGTTTGCTTTTCCTTAGTTTTCTTTGGCATCTTTGAGGGATTTATTAATTTCTTCTAAATTTTTGATTATCTTCTCTTCCATTTCTTTAAGGGAGTTTTTTGCTTCCTGTTTAAAGGTCTCCATCATTTTCATAAGGTTACATTTAAAGTAATTGTCTTCTACTTTTTCTGGTTAGGATGTTCAAGTCTTTCTGTTGAATGTTCACTGGATTCTGGAATTACCATGTTGCTTTTCAGGAAGTTGGAGGAATTTTTGCATTGGCACCTACCCATTCCTTTCCTTAAAATGAGGCTAGCAGAGCCTTGGTGTCTTGGTCCAATCTTTGCTGTGGCTGACTGATTACTTCAAGTTTTTTCTTGTTTTGCCCTCTCTTAGGTCCCGTCAGCACTGGCACAGGCTCTCAAATCCCTTCAGCCCTGAAGAAGGCTGTGTTGTGGGTTCCAAGGACCTCGCAGATGAAAAGGCAGGTTTGGGAACAGAATGGGATTGGGTAAAGAAAGTCAGCACCAGGGACATACCCCACTGGATGGCCAGAAAATCTTAGGGAATTTGAGGGGGTACTTGATTCAGTCCCCCTGGGATGGTACCAGAGAGTGGCATTACAGGCTATCTGGCGGTGTGGTCACTTACTCACCTCTCCATTTCCCCTCAGCACAGGAGCAGGGTCTCTTGCAGGGTAACAAGGACCTCACAGACAAAATGGCAGACTTGAGTGATAGTGGGATGGGAGAAAGAAGGTCCAGAGGCAGGAACACTCCATGCTGGCTCTCCAGTTTCCTCAGCCCTGAAGCAGGCTTTGTTGGGCATTCCAAGGACCTCACAGACAAAAAGGCAGGCTTGGGGGCAGGGTGAGCTGAGGTAAAGAAAGCCAGCAGCAGAACCGCATCCCACTGGATGTCCCCAAAAGCTTAGGGAATTTGAGGGGGCCTGGATACATTCCCCCAGGGACTGTCCCAGAGAGTGGCATTTCAGGCCATCTGGCAGTGTGGCCCCTACTCACCTCTCCAGTTCCCCTCAGCATGAAACCAGGGTCTCTTACAGGATTCCTAGGACCAGCGGACCCATGTATGTGTGTGTGTGTGTGTGTGTGTGTGTGTGTTTGTGTGTGTGTNTGTGTGTGTGTGTGTGTGTGTGTGTGTGTGTATAAAGCCTATATTGTCTCTTGGTGTTTCCCTTATGCACATATATTAGGGATTGATTATTGAGTCAAGTTAACTTATCAGGATTCTTATCTATAAAGAAAATTTTCTGTCTCTTACTAGTCACTAAATGTCTATAGATCTCTTCACCTAGAGAAGTGATTTTGAAGACTATCTCCCATTTAGATTGTTATGTGTAAGCAGTTTTGCTTTGTACAGACCTTCTTTAAGCAATTTGTGCTTTCTATTTAGATTATGTAGTATCAGACCCAGTTTCTATCAATACTTTCTGTAAATGCTATTTATAAAAGAGTATGTATTTTTGCTATGGTTGATATTCTCCTTATTCTCATTGTTTCATATATTAAAAATTCATTGTTTTCATCAATATTGATTTATACAACCTTAGAAATTGATAGTGGTTAAAATATATCAAAATTTTATATTTAATAAAATATATAAATATAAAGTAAGATAATATTATTCATAATGTAGAAATGGAAATCTGCAAATATTTTTATAAAGATTTTTCATGTTGGTTAAAAATTTAAAGTGCTGGACTTTAAGTGTTTCAGAAAATAAATGTCCCTTGCATATTAAATTCAAGTCGACCCTTAGTGTGGGTTTTAAAAATAATTATAAAGTTCAGCCACTGTAAAAGATTAATAGAAATTGATCATTTGACAGTATTTCTTTCTAGGTTTCTAGAAATTAGATCCTGCCCACTTACCACCCATCCAACTCTATTTATTCTTTCTCTTTCTTTAGAAAACACACATGCAACTAAATAAAAAGAAAACGTAAATTTAAAATAACAAACCCTATCCATACACATATATACAAGCACATATACACACTCCAAAAAAATCACAAAATCAAAAACCATAGCACACATGTGAATTATAAATAATATCAAAAAGTAAAAGAAAAAATAAAGAGAAAAGAAAAATATCAGACAAATTCATATGATACAAATGATCAAAAAATTGTCACTGATTTCATTTTGTGTTGGTCATATACAGGTGGGTCCTACATTTAAATGTTGTTAATATGCATAGTGATAGTACATGGGGGAAAATAATTTTTTTTTCCTTGCAAAATGATGCCAATTGGAACTAGCTCTTTGGTTAGGGGCCATGTCCACTCCTAATTCTCACTGAAAGGACTTCATCTGAATTCAGCCTATGTTAAGTCCTATAACTCTGCACATTCATAGATACATTAGTCCTGCATTTTAAAAGCAAAGCTTGAAAGATGCATCAGAAAATAATTGAAATCCCAGTACCAATCATAAAATATAACCCATTAAATGGCTAAGTTTGGGTAGTTCATGCGACTTCCAAAGCAATATAAATTATTGAAGCAGCTTTTGGTTGTCTTTCAAAGGCTGAAGTAAAAACAATGTTGCTGAAGACACCAAACACTTAGAACACAGAGTTTGCATGATTTGAGCCAGTTCTAACCAGGAATGTCCCTTCCTCAAGTGTAGTTCTCATGCTTTCAGAAAATATAATGCAATCTGCCAAAGCAGGGAAGTAATTAATAGTTCTACCAACTGTAATAATATAAACCATAGCAATAACAAGATATCCATAAGGGTGCAACAAGTAGTACTAACATGTTGGGAATAACCAATGGCAGTGACACTGAATTTAGGGCATATGCAATACAAGGGATATCATGCCTTGTACTGGAAACCTGGCCAAATTCCAGGGCAATTGAGATAATTGATCTTGGACTATAATCTACGATGTAAACAGAGACCATGCATTAATTTCCTAGCCTCTCAGACCAGAATGATCACACAGAAACTACATTAATTACAACACTGTTTGACCAATAGGTTAGGCATGTTCCTAGATAGCTCTTACATCTTAAATTACATCATTTCTATTAGCCTATGTATTTCCATGAGGCTGTAACTTACCAGTAAAATTCTGGCATTTTTCTCCTTCAGCAGTTAACTGGTGTCTCCCTGATTCTGCCTACTCTCTATACATATCTCTGTTCAAATTTCCCAATGGGCTTTATTCTGGCCTAGCATAGGCAAAACCAGCTTCTTTATTAACCAATGGTAATAAAACATTTTCACAGCGTATAAGGGAATATTCCACATAATCTCCTTTTTCCTGTCCAAATAAAAATGAATGTTTTAATTTAACATATTAATATTACATACAACAAAACAGATAAGTAAAAATTACACTTATACTATTTAGTCTATTTCTATATGGAAAGTTTCATATCTAATTTATCTTTTATCATAATTAATAAAATCTGTCTTCAACTCTATCAAATACCCTAGAAGAATATAATATTACCTATTGAAACAGGAAGTGCATTATAAGCAACTTCCAAAACTCTAGAATTGAGTGTCATCTTGCTGCCTAGAGAGTCACCCAAAGTTCATCTGTAACACTGAAGCATCCATTTTCTGCCTACAGGGCCATAGTATCAGGCAGTCTTTTAAATTAAACAGAAATTTTGAAAGAGTTTTTGCCTATAATTTTTGTCAGTTACTTTCTTTTTTGTCCCACAGAATGTCTGGAAGACACATTCATAAACCCTGAAGGTCTGACTCACCTACCTTTGGCAAGTTTAGTAGTCATTTTTCTGTGGCTCCTGTATCCACAGTTTATACAGCATACCAAAAAGCAGTTCAAGCAAAAGCAATTTATTTCCCAAATGACAAGCTTTGTCACGTTGAAGGCAAATTCAATAATGTGCTACTTCAAACCCCATTAACTTCTCCAAAGAAATTGGTGCTGCCAGAAGCAGACAAACACATATCACTATAGAGAAATGTCCAAGTTCTTAAAACATTTTGAATTCCGTATTCTGTAGGTCTTTCAAGTGTTGAAGATTACATATCTAACAAATATATCTGTATATATCTAGAAAACCTAACTAACATTATTGCAAGTGTAGCTATTTCAAATAATGATCTATTAATCTATAATTTAATTATGCATTACATTTTTAAATAAGATGTATAAACATAAAACATTAAACAAGAATAGAAATATATATATATATATAAATTGACCTTAAACTTTTACCAGTACACCTGTCTATACCAATGTATGTATCATATATTTTTTAATTAGAGATTGACTATGAACCTTATCCATTTAAAATCAACTCACTTTAAATGAAAACAGCCATTTATGAACAATCATTTGGGAATTTGGGCTTGGTAGTCTCCAAACTGTCTTCTGCTGTTTTTTAGACAAAGTATTTTAGGTTTTATGGATACCTTTCAGGGGGGTTTGTTCTATCAACACACATCAGCCTGGAAGGAATCCACAGGTTCTCAATTTCTGTGGAAATAAAAGCATTACCTTGTAGTCAGAGGCTGCTCATTCTTTTCCTAGTTGCACTATTCAGAATAATTACATAGAAACTGTATTAATTAAATTATTGCTTGGCCTATTGGCTCATGCTTCTTATTGGTGAGCTGTAATATTTTAAATTAACCCATTTCTATTAATTTGTTTATCATCATAAGGTTGTGGCCTATAAGTAAGGTTCCATTCAGGATACAGTGTCTCTCTCCTGTAGAAGCTACAAGGTGTCTCTCTGACTCTACTTTCTCTTCTCCTCTATCTGCTTAGAATTCAGGCCTTGAAAAAAAAAAGAATTCAGGCCTTGCTCTATTCTGCATTACAATAGTGAAGAAGGACACTACAAAGAAAACCCACCCTAGCTCAGAATTGAGTAGAATAAATGGTTATTTATTTAGGAGTAGATTCACAAATCACAGTCCTCTGCATGAACAGGGAACAGGAACCAAATCCAGCAGGTAGAAGAGAGAGGCATGAATGATTTACATTGGTATTTATATTATAAGAGGCCATGTCCATGTAACTTAAAGGCTACTGGCTGTAGGATTTCCTACAGCACCTTCTTTTTTTTAATAAGAGACTTTTAATCCTAATACAAAATTATATACAATAAGTACAAATATCATGTATAAAAATTAGAAATACAACCAGCATAAGCAATATCAAGCAAGAAAGATGTGATAAATGTTTCAATAGCTATCCTATCCTAAGGAGTTTATGTCTTGTAATATAAACAGCTGGACCAAGTCATGAGAGTAAAGTAACTACAACTATCTAGTCTTCAACCTCATCAAAGACCCAAGAAGGGAAATATTATTACTTGAGTAAACAGAAAGTGCAAACAAGTCACTTACAAAATATTAAACAAATGACAGAGACAACTGGCTACCAGGGTAATCACCCAAAGTCTTATTTGCAATGTTGGATAAACAAACTTCGTCCAAAGCCTGGAGAAACTGACAGATCGTTTTCAGAGGCAGGAAAAATCTCAAAATTGTCCTTTCCTGTCTTGGCAAGATTTGACATTCTTTTTTTCTTGTATCCTGCTTGTCCTGTCTGGACATCATGCATTTTGTCAGTGGTCAATGCATAGCCAGTTCCTTGCCCAAAGGCCAGTTTTGCCAAGAAGAAAACAAGCTTTAAGTGGAGTGTCTTCAGTGCTTAACATTTTCTCAGGAATAGATCAGTGCTGCCAGGAACAATCATGTTTCATGTCAACAGAGCCCTAAGTTATTTCAATGCTATATTCTACACCTCTTTGAAGTGGTTGAAAACTACCTATCTATGCATAATTCAATCTCTATGTCTAACTAACATGATTAGTCTAACCATAAGTATGACAAACATAAATGACTAATGACCTATAATTCTTATTACCTAAATAGCTTAAAGACTAAGATTTCATATTAGAATATTAAACAATCTTCAAACAACTGTGTAACAAATGAGGGCAATGGCCTCAAAATGTAAACAATGCATAAGTATTTGATCAGAGTTAAAAATGTATAGTGTAATATGATAAATATATCCTAAAATTGTATCAATGTACAAAATGTCTCAAGCTGAGGTAGAATCATGCATGCATACAATATGACAAAATAACTTTGCCTAGGTATACAAATATTATAGACAAAATAGGAAAATATTCAATTTAATTTAATCTGTTTATACCAATATACAAAAATCTATAGGAATTTAAATTGCTTATAAATAATAACTCACAAGTATTCACTCTATTATTCACTATTATAATTAGTGTGAGTGAGCTCATGCTAATCTATTATCCCATCCAATTTCCTTTTTTTCGAAATAATTTCCCCCAATCCTCAACCCCATACCAGTTATAATCAACCCCTAAGTGATGTCCCTAACCCTGAGGACACTTTCGTTTGGAGAGGGGATGTTGTCTTTGAGAAATACTTCCAGCTGTCATAGGGGTTTCTTTCCCATTCTTTCTACGGGATCCTGTGGAAAAAAAAATTAATGGTTAATTTTCAAGATTACTGTCTTGTATAATTGCAAATAGTCTCTGAATATTGGGTAGGGTTTTTCTGAGGTTCCTATTTGGAATTCTGGCTAGAATGTTGTGAAAAAAAGTGCACCAGTTTCAGCAAACCATGTTGGAACCATATTGAGCAGCTGGTACCCACAACAGGTCTTAAAGAACTGCTATTGCCATCATGACATCATATCAACCAGGTGGAATCATTGTTGTGTAGCCCCATCTTCTTCCTGGAAACTTCAAAGATTACTGCTGGAAAATTCATTGTTCATTGTGGAAAACTTAAACATTATTTATACAGACATATATTCAATGAAAGGTAAGATAGAGACAAAAAGTAAGTATAAAAAAGTAAAATTATTATCTAAATTCTTTCTTCTTTGTGTCTTATACCAGATGGCTCCTGACATAAGACAGAAAATATGAATTTTTCTTTTAACAACATGCTACTTGTATTTAGAGAAGGACAGAGCTATTGTCCAACTCCAAAGACAGCTTTGATTTTTAAGTGAGTCATGATTATTATTCTAGTTAATATTCACATATTCTTACCCTCAGATGACCTGTCCTCATAAGTGATAATTCTCTTTGCTTGGTAAATATATATAGGAAATTACCTTTTCTTATTTAGGCATGTATATGTTCGGGGTCTTTTGCCTTTCTGAAGATGAGTATTTTCCTGCAAAGACAAAAACAGAATCCTGTACAAATGCTTATGAGGTTTCCTTACCACCTGTACGATTGTCACCTCTGTGGATGAACTGTCATGTCTCTTTCTCAAGAGGTTTCTCTTTTTCGAATTGAATCTTTATTAATTTTGATGGTATCAATAACTTTTTCTTTCTCCCATTTAAATAAGAAAAGCTCCTTTCCCAATGTAGCATATCTCCTGGCTTCCATTGTGAGGTCAACACATCCTTGAAATACACCAACTGCTTTAGATCAGAAGTATTTTTTTTTATTATCAAATGTCTCTAGTTTGCTGTTGTGCTTTTCTCATTAGTATTAAGAAAATTTAACGTTGATAAAGTAGTATGTAATCTATTTCTGAGGGCATTCTCCATCCCTTCCTGTTTGTTTAGCATATCCTTTATAGTTCAATTTGATCTTTTATAACTGCCTTACCTGTAGAATTGCTTGGTATACCTGTAATAAGCTTTATATTATAATAAGCAAATGATGGAAGAAGCTCTGTTAACCAATCATGCCTAGTAAAGGTATGGCTACCTGGAGCTCAGGAAGATATTTCTAAATATATAGAGCTGGTTTTGGAGTTGGACACTGGCTCAGTCCTCTAATTCCAAGCCTGTTGTTAAAAGAAAAATGCAGAGTTTTTGTCTCATATCAGGAGCCATGATATGGGACAGAAAGAAAAAGGAATACAGAAAACATCTTTATTTTTCTTTATACCTATTTTGTCTTTATCATACCCTTCATTGAATATATGTGTCTGAATATGTTTATATAAATAATGCATAAGTTTTCCACAATGAACAACAAATTTTTCTGCAGTAATCTTTGAAGTTTCCAGGAAGAAGATGGGGCTCCACAATAACAACTCCAACTGGTTGATATGATGTCATGATACTGATAGCACTACTACAAGACCTGTTTTGGGTACCAGCTGCCAAAGATGGTTCGAACTTGGTTAACTGTAATATTTACAACATTTATAACGTTCTGGCCAGACCCTGACAAACTCAAAGACTATTTACAATCTTACCAGACATTAATCTTGAAACTTAATCATCATTTCACTCTCACAGGATCCCGTAGAAACAGTGTCACCCCCATGACAGCTGGAAGTAATTTTAGAAGATGACATCCCCACTCCCAGGAAAGTTTTTCCTCAGGTTTAGGGACATCATTTAGGGGTTGATAATAATTGGTATATGGTTGAGGGTTGGGGGAAAATTTTGTAAGCTCAGGGA
This sequence comes from Bramus lutescens, assembly GCA_001685075.1. Taxonomy (NCBI): domain Eukaryota; kingdom Metazoa; phylum Chordata; class Mammalia; order Rodentia; family Cricetidae; genus Bramus; species Bramus lutescens. The sequence continues at coordinate 87,087 of LOEQ01007146.1, read as the reverse complement.
GCTTTTTGTAAAAAAAAAATGGATGATGGGATAGTAGATTGGTTTGTGAGTTATTTATAAACAATTACATTGGTATACATTCTTTGTATAATGATACAAAGTTAAATTATATTTAATCTTGTTTGCATGCATGCTTTACCTCTGTTTAAAACATTTTTATATATTGATATATATTTACGAAATTGCAGTATACATTTATACCTCTGATCAAGATACTTATACACTGTTTACATTTGGGGATCATTGTCCTCATTTATTGCATAGTTGTTTATTATCTTAGTCTTTAAATTATATGCTTATTAAGAATTATAGATCAATAGTCATCTATGTTTGTCATGCTTATACATAGACTAATCAGTTTCTTTAGATACATTGACATTATATTCTGCATAGATAGGTAATCTTCAACCATGTCAAAGAACTGTAGAAAATGGCATTTAAATAACTTAGAGTTCTGTTGACGTGAGACATACGTACTCCTGGCAGCACCAATCTATTCCAGAGAAAATGTTGAGCACCACCTAGAGCTTGTTTTCTTCTTGGCAGAACTTGTCTTTGGGCAAAGAAATGCCCATAACTCAACCACTGACAAAGATACATAGTATCCTTAAATGAATAAAACAGGACTGCTATATCCTGCAAAGACAGGGTAAGATAGTTTTAAAAAGTTTCTTGCCTTTGAAAATCGTCTGTCAGTCATTTTAGGCCTTAGCTAAAGTTGGTTGCTTCAACATTTCAAATGAGACTTTGGGTGATTGCCCAGGTATTCAGTTGTCTCTGTCATTTTTGCACATTTTGGAAGTTGCTTGATTGCACTTCCTGCATACTCAAGTAATATTGTTTCTCTTCTCAGATATTTGATGGGATTGAATATTTGATAGTTGTAGTTACCTTTCTCATGATTTAGCTAAACTTAATTTCAATGTAAGATTTAGACTCCTTAAAATAGAACGTTAAATAAAATTTTTGCTATGTGTTCCTTGCTTAATATTGTTTGTATTGTCAGTAATTTTATATTTGGTGTCTGTTCCTATTTTATATAGTTGTATTGGGTTTGGATTGATCCTGTTTAGACAAAAGGGGGAGGTGATGGGGAAGCTCTGTTCACAAATCATGCCTAGTTAAGGCGTGGCTACCTGGAGCCCAGGAAGAAAAACAGGGATGGACCAGGTGTACACTCTCTATTTGGGCGATTCCCACCAAGCACAGAGGAACACCAACTTCCCATTGTTGTGGTGTGAGTTTCTGCTTATAACAATTAAAAATATAATTGTTTATATTTATGTTGGCCCAATTATTTCCCAAATCGAGCTAGCCACCACAAGCAAAATTCTGTTTCATTTTCCTAGAGACATGTGCTAAACCATTATCTTTCTTTTTTCTTTGTATGCATGTATGGCCCTGATGGCTGTAACTTCTAATAAATGGGTGATTACTGAATCAGCCTTTCCTGAGCTCAAAGCTGCTGTCCATTGAAAACCTGAATAAATGTCAATGGTGTGGTGTATATATTTTAGATTTCAAAAATCTGCAAAGTAGAATACATCCATCTGCCAGATTTCATTCCTTTGAGTACTGTTTGGGTTAGTCCCTTCAAGTAGCCATTTTTGGTTATAAAAAGAGCAAGTAGGGCATCACTTTATAATCTCCTTAGCTTGTGGCCATGTAATAGAAAATCTTTAAATCTTTGCTACTGACATCATATTTCTTATTAAATTCTGAGGCCTTCAATGCATGTCCAATCAATCAATTTCTGTATTACTTTGTGTTAGAGGACCTGGCAGACCCATATGGGATCAGGTGTGTGCTGTGTATATGGGACAGAACCTATTCTGATTATATATTGAACCTGTATGAATAATGAAGTCAATTCTATATCATTTGGTATAAATTCAGTGGTTTCAATAAGCAAGACAACTCTTTCTGTGTATTGTGAATTAGTAACTACATTAAAAGTTACTTTAAAATTCCTTAGTACCATGAGAATTGTATGTAATTCTGCCTTTTGGAGAAATTATAAGAACTTTGTTCCACCTTACTTAAATATTCTGATTTGTAACCTGTCTTTCCTGATTTATTTGTATCAGTATAGAATGTACAGGCTCCAGTTAATGGTGTGTTCTGTACAAAATGGAAAAGGATCCAAGTAGTTCTCTTTATAAGGTTATTTCTATCAACTTTGGAATAATTGCTATTAATTGTCCTGAAAAGTTAGCACAAGTTCTTTGCCAAGGTTCTTTGTCTTCCCATAATATTTGAATTTCATCAGGAGTAAAACTCACTACAATCTCTGCTGGGTCTGTACCTGATAATAGATGAAGTCAGTTTTCCTTTTATCATTAATTCAGAGGCTTTTTCACTTAAGTTTTATTTTTTTAATTTATTTATGTGTTAAAAAGATCTATTCTAAGATAATCTCTTCCATTTGCATTAAAATTCCTGTAGGCGAGATTCTGGAAGTCAATATGACTAAAATGCAATTAAGATTTGGATTCATCCTCTATATATGTACCTCCTGTAATATTTCTTCAATGACAATCAATTACTTTTCCACTTCAGCTGTTCATTGTCTTGGACTATTTACATGTTTGTCACCATCTAAGATTTTGTTTAAATGAACTATTAGATCAGGTGTTATCCCAAAAGCTAGTACTAGACTAGTAATGGCTCCTGATAATCTTTGAAAGTCATTATGATTCTGCAATTGCTCTCTAATTATTTGTGCCTTTTTTGTTTTAATTTTTTGTAAACCTATTTTATAACTTGGGTAATTTACAGAATTTCCTCTCTATTTTTTAGAAGCAATTTGTAATCCTCATTTAGGGAAAATTTTCTTTATTTCATACATTCTGTTTAAAGTATCTATGTTTGAACCAGATAGCAAATTGTCATCCATGTACATTGTAACTTTAGGAAATTTTTTACATATTATTTCCAATGGCTGATTTACAAAGTATTGGTATAAGGTGGGGATTCTGAGCATTCCCTGTGGAAGAATATTTAATTGGCATCTTTTAGTAGACTGAGAATTATTATAAGTAGGCATTGTGAAGGAAAAATTTTCTCTCATTTTCTTGTAAAGGTATAGTGAAGAAACAATCTTTTAAATAAATAACTATAAGAGGCTATCTTTTAGGCAATAGTACAGTCCAATTAATTTCAGATTGTAGAGAGCCCATTGGTTGAATAATCTTATAAAAATTCATAGCTCTGTTACCATTCTCCATTTTCCATTTTTTAACAACAAATACAGGGGAATCCCAGGGGCTGGTTGATTATTCAATATGCTGAGCATCTAGTTTCTCCTGCAACAGCTATTCTGAAGCCTGCAGTTTGTCTTCTGTTAAAGGCAACTGTTTAACCCATATTGGTTTCATAGTTAACCATTTTAGGTAGGGCCATTGGTACCTCTAATGGTTTGCTAGTTGTATTGCGTTTTCACACGACCTGAGTGACTGGTGACCTTTGTGTATAGTAGCTTATATTATCCTTCCCAGAAATATGAGTTTCTTAATTAACATTCAAGAATGTTATTCTGATTATTCCTATGCTGAAGCAGGCCATGACCCAATAAATTCAGTGCAATATTAGTCACATATGGCCTCAGCCTTCCTCTCTGTCATTTAGGCCCTATGTATTCAACCCACCTCATCCTTTGTTTCACTTGAAAAAGTCAAATCGGATGCCAAGATTCTGGAGTAATGATACTCATGTCCATATCTGTGTCTATCAAATCCACAATTACAATGCTATTTATTCACACCTTCAGCTTTGGTCTTTGATCATTTATAGAAGTTTGTCATAATATACGTTTCTTATTTACTACTGGAAATTTTTGATTCATCCTCCGTGTTTATACCATTATCCAGAATAGTATGGTTCCTTCAGAAGGCTGTGGGGTTTTTAATTTTCCTGGGGAAACATGTCTTCCACAGTAACTGGGAATGACTGAACCACTTTTTACTGAAGGCCTCTAAGAGACCCCCCACCATGGAGTTTCCTAATGGTATCAGCTTGCCTTGTATGTCTTTTGTTAACCTGCATTCATTATTCCAATATCTGCCTTTGTCACAACTTCTACATAATCCAGATGTTTGATACCTTTTATTTTTGTCTTTCCAAGAGGATACATTATTTAGGAATTCCTTGTCTACAATCCATTTTCAGATGTCCTATTCTACCATAAATAAAACATTTGGCATTTGGATGTATCCTCATACTTTTAGAAATTCTTTTTCCTACCCGAGATTCAGTATTATAATCAATGTCTCAATGCTCATTGCATGCAGGATCCATTCATTCATTGGTGCAGATCTAAACTTTAAAGGTCCCAAGTATCTTTTTTTGCATTCTAAGTTGGCATTTTCAAAAGCCAGTGATTGAATAGGTACTTGTCTAGCATCTGGGTCTGTTACTCATATTTGTACAGCCTTGTTAATCTTTGTAAAAAGTCACTAAAGGGTTCTCTCTGGCCCTGTTTAACCATGGTATATGATTCAATTTGTGTTCCTAGTTTGAAATCTGTCCTAATTTAAGGCTGCTTTGTGGCATAGGGGCAAGATTTATTCATTGTAAAGACCTTGAGCCTGTGGGTCAGCATAAGTGCACTCTCCAAGAATTTGATCTTGGGGAGTATCAAGTCCTTTTCCTTTCCCTGTGCCTCTTCTCTGAAATAACATTTGCACATCATGTGGGGCCCATCATCCAGGAGTGCTGAAACTAACTGATGCCAATCATAAGGAGTGGCCTTAATGTCTTTACCATCTTCTTAACAAATGCATAATGCAAGCCACAAGTTATAATTGCTTGCTTAATTTCTTTTAGATCATTCATTCCTATAGCTATTTATCTACCTTCTTTGGATCCTTGATGATATTCATACCGGTGGTAAGAAAAGCATATAGAATGGGGGCAGGGATCTCTTCTTACCTCCACAGGAAAACACCCATTGTCAAAAAATTCAAGGGACCTTGGATGTTTGAATACTAACAGATGGCAACTATTTATAACCCAATAAGAATCGGCAAGAGAATTGAATAGGTTCTGTAAGTGAAACTATTCTACACATAGTTTTAAATATATATTAATGTGCTTTTATTTATAAATATATAGAGCTGGTTTTGAAGTTGGACTCTGGCTCAGTCCCTCTCCAATTTCAAGCCTGTTGGTTAGAGGTATCCCAGAGTTTCTGCCTCATGTCAAGAGCCATGATATGGTACATAATAATAATAATAATAATAATAATAATAATAATTTATAAGCTGTCTTTGCCTTTCCTCATAATTGTTCCTGTCTTTATCATACCTTTCATTGAATATATATGTCCATATATGTCTATATAGATAATGCTTAAGTTTCCTATAAAAAACAATAAATTTTCCTGCAGTAATCTTTGGAATTTCCTTGAGAAAGATGGGGCCCCACAACATCAACTTCACATGGTTTATATGATGTCATGATACTGACAGCACTACTGCAAGTCCTGTTTTGGGTATCAGCTGCACAGGCGGTTCCAACATGGTTAGCTGAAACGGTGAACATCTTATATAACATTCTGGCCAGACCTCTACAAAATACCCAGAGACTGTTTGCAATTTTAAAAGACATTGATCTTGAAATTTAACCATCATTTTACTCTCACAAGATCCCCCAGAAAGAGCGTCGCCCCCATGACAACTGGAAGTAATTCTAGAGGATGACGTCCCTCTCCCAGAAAAGTTGTCCTTGGGTTTAGGGACATTATTTAGGGGTTGATAATAATTAATATATGGTTGAGGGTTGGGGAGGAATTTTATATGCTCAGGAATATATATACACATACATATATAGGGGAGAAAACTGGAGGATGTGATAATAGATTGGTATTTGTGAGTTATTGTTTATAGATAATTGCTTTGGTATAGATTTTTGCATATGGACGCAAAGTTAAATTATATTGAATATTAGATGCATGCATCTTTGTTAGAGTAGATTACAGGGCAGGAAAATAAAACTCTGGGTAAGTCATCTCTGACAGGTTTTGGTGATGTTAAATCATGTCTTGAACCTTCTTTCCCCGTTTATCAGCTCCAATAATTTTCTCAATTTTTTCAAATCTTTTTACTACTGTCTCTGTAAAAGCCTGAATCTCCTGTCTTGTATATGTTTCTTTTGATTTCATTGAGGCACCTAGCCTCTGCTCCTCATTCTGCACATGTGATTCCAAGATCTGAAGTTATTCCTTTAAATGTAATATCTTATTCTTGAACATTATTTGGATAGTGTGCAGATTGATTAAATACTGACAAGTATGATTTGCTTGACAAATTAAAAGCAATTAAATCAATTCCATACACATAGCAAGGAGCCCAGAATTCAAGCGTAGGGAGCACAAACCAGAAGCTGTAAAAGTCACAGCGCAGTAGCAATTGTGGCAGTGAGGTGGGGGATATGCGCTAGCTTGGGATATTTCCAAGTTGCATCATGTACTTAGCTCCAATGTGGTAGGGGTTTTACAAAAACCTGCTTAGTAGGTGAAAGCAAGCCAAGTTGGAAGGGGTGGGAGGCATTATGGGCTGTGGACCAATTGGGCCTTTAGACCTGTCCAACAGGTAGGTAAAGAGGTTGGATACACATGGGGCACATGACTGTAAAAAAAATCCCGCAGTAACTCAGAATTGAGTATAATAAAGGGTTATTTATTTAGGGATAGCCTCACAGATCACAATCCTCTGTATTAAATGGGGAACAGGAACCAAATCCAGCAACTGGAATAAAGAAGGAAAGCATGATTTACATCAGCATTTATAATTTAAAAGGCCGTGCCCAAGTGGGTGGGTTGCTTAAAGGCTATTGGCTGTAGGATTTTCTATAGCACTATAAGCCTGAACAATTTATTGATTAACCCATGGAATTCACAGCATGTAGAGGGGAATCCTACATCATCTCCCCTTTTCTATATAAATAAAAAGGAACATTGCAAATTTAACATAGCAAGATTACATAAAACAAAACAGTTATCAAGAAAAGATTATAGTTACAATATTTATATCTATTTTTATTGTATTATAACTAAGGAAAACTATAACTATCTATTTTTCAAAGCCAACAAAGAACCCAAAAGAATATAATATTACCTAGGGTAACAGGAAGTGCATTGCAAGCAGCCTCCAAAACTCTAGAATTAACAAAGACAACTTGCTGCCTTGATAGTCACACAAAGTCCTTTTGTAACATTAGGGCAACCATTTTCAGCCTACAGGCCCAGAGTATCTGACTGCTTTCCCATGAAGCAAGAAATTTGAAGATCTGCTTTGTGGTGTAATGGCAAAGTTAATCAGTTGCTTTCTTCTGTGTCCTGGAAAATGTGTAGTATTTCTTTCATGAAGCAGGAATCCTGAAGTTCTGTTTCGCTTTCTTTTTTTTTCTTCCATTCAAAAATTTACACTTCCTCCCCTCCTCCCATTCACCTCCCTTTCCCCCACTCACCCTCCTCCCTCCCCCTCTCTCCTTAAGAGAGGGCTGGAAACCCTGCCCTCTGGGAAGTCCAAGGCCCTCCCCACTACATCCAGACCTAGGAAGCTTTGCATCCAAACAGACTAGAGTCTCAAAAAGCCAGTACATGCAGAAGAAACAAGTTCCAGTACCTTTATCAATGGCTTCTCAGTCAGCCCCCATTGTCAGCCACAATCAGAGTCTGATTTGATAACATTCTCATTCAGTCCAGGTCCAGCTGAATTTGATGAGCTCCCATTGGAACAGGCACACTGTTTCAGTGGGTGGAGCAAACTCTCAGGATACTGACTTCCTTGTTTATCTGCTCAGTCTATCTGCTCTTCAATTGGACCTTGGGAGCTCAGTCCTTTCTCTGTTGAGGGTCTCTGTCTCTATCTCCGTCTTTGCTGGACATAGATTCTATGGTGATATTAAAGATAATCACCAGTGTGAGAGCAGAGAAAGGCCAGTTCAGGCACCCTCTCCTCTGCTGCCCAAGACCTAGATGTGGACATCCCTGTGGACACTTGGGATCCCCTTTAGAGCCAAGTCTCTTGCCAAACCTAAAATGGCTACCTTAATGTAGATATCTTCTTCCCTGCTCCTATATCTGCCCTTCTTCCATCTCCACTCTCCCACTCCCACAAACTCTCCAGTCTTTACTTTCTCCATTCTCTCTCCCACTCTCCCATTCCCTCATT
>LOEQ01007146.1:49364-60191 GCA_001685075.1 Bramus lutescens | reverse complement strand
TGTGTGATTTTCTTTGGGGCTTGCTGGCTGTGGGGTACCAGGTAGGACAGAAACGCCCAACAAGCAGGCCCTCATGTTACAAATTTGGGAAGAATTTCCTTTACCTTCCCTTGTCCTAACTTGCCTAGGTTGTAAAAATAGCAGTTTCATAAGATTGCTGAAGTCTTTATCAAGAAGTGGAGGAAATTTAAGATTAAATTGCCTATCAAACTGACCTAGTGCAAGTCATTGGAGACAGTCTTTCTTGAGCTAAAAGGCATGAGGGACATATAAATCAAGACACATACATCATAAATGGTACCAATGTACTGCTTTCCTATCTAGCAGAGATTTCACAAAAGAAATTAAAACAGTGATTATGGAATTATTTTTAGTCTCAAAGTCAAGAATTCTCACTTCTTTTTTAAATTTAGAAAATCTAAATAATAGAGTTCCAATTGGAAAATATCAGTTTATTTCCAAAGTTTATAATGACAAATTTAAAGCTGTATAAGATTCTCTTTCTTGGTTACAACTAAAAATTCTCAATTTAAGTAATCAAAATAGAGTTTTATGTGAGGAGTAGAATTCTAGGCCCTTAATGATCTCATTGCTTTGACACAGTTTTTGTAATTAAATATATTTAAAGGATAAAACATTTAAGCATGAATTTCTCATTAAGTATATTCTTTAAAATACTTAAAGGATAAAATGTACTTGGAAATTTATATTTTCTTCAGTATTATTTTCTTGGTGGGACAGCTACTGAAAACATAACTGTTATTCTTTTAAATATGAAGATGTGAAATGGAAGATAGATCAAGGTCATTATAAATTTTGATAATATAGCATTTAGCATCACGAGAAAAGCATAAACTATAAGCATTTTAGTGCCTGAATCATATACTATTTTATTAATATGTTTCTGCAGTTGTTTTCCTGTTTCCATAAGTGTAAGAACTGAAAGGAATGTAAATGGGAATTAAAAAGAATCCAAAACAGAACAGATGTTAACATGATTTTTTTCCCCTGTGCAAAACATTATAAACAGATGGAACATCCTGTCAGGTACAATTGCTAAAGAAATATACAAGGATCATTCGAAAACCAATGCATGCTATTCGAAAGAAACCAAAACCTTCAATAGGATAATTCCTGGTGGGCCTATCGTCTTGATGAGTGAATAGTTCCAGCTAAATAAACTTTTTTGGATCATGACTTTTTTAATGTAAATTTTATTGCATTGTATTCATAGAAAGGTTGTGAGTTCTAAGGCAAGTTTTGTCCTCGAAAGAAGAACAGTATCAGTGTTTCTTATCTAGATTGTAAAGTGTACACCTGTGGTCAGTTTATTTTATTATCTTTGATATTTAAAAAAAAGATTTATTCTCATTTCTTCCTTATAAAGTATAAGGGCATGAACAGGTATAAATAGAATATTTTTAATTATTAAATAAATTTTGGAATTTTAAAAGCACATGATGCAAAAATGTATTAGGAAGAAAATTATAAAAGAGAATTAAGAAGTAAATAAAATTATGACCTTATAGGCAGGGCACAATATAGCATCATGTACGAAAGCTAAAAGAAGTGGCCTTAGAATTCTGTGCTATTTTTATATTAGTTATTATTATTATTATTATTATTATTATCACTGGAATTTATTTTCTCAGTCTTGTCTCCTTCTATTTCTGTTCCTCAGGTAATATTTAATGTGAAAGCCACACTCAAGGCTATCTCTGAGGAGAGGATCTAAGCTATTTAATTTGTCAAAATAAAAGATAGAATTGCATGTTGTGGGACAATGGTCTTGTACTCTGTAAAGATTTGCCACTTGTACTGGTTTAATAAAATGCTTTTTGGCCAGTTGCCAGGTAGGAAGTATAGGTGGGATGACCAGAATGGTAGAATTCTGGGAAGAGGAAAGGCTTGGTCTGCTGTCATTACTCAGAAGTAGAGGAATCAAGATGAGAATGCCTCACTTATACAAATTACCAAGTCACATGGCTAACTCAGAAAAGAATAATTGGTTAACATATGATGTAAGAGTTAGTTAATATGAAAGTCTGAGCTAATCGGCCAAACAGGTTATAATTAATGTTGATTTCTGTGTGTTTCTTTGGGACTGAACAGCTGCAGGACCGGGAAGGACAGAAACCTCTGTCAACCATTGCAGATTTTCCAAGAAAGAAAAAGTTAGAGGGTATGGATCTAGAATAATAGAATGTTGTGGAAAAAAAAGTAGACACAGCCTTCTTCAGCTTTCTCAAGTCCTTTTTCTCAAACATCTCTGATGATAATTTGATTGCCAATATAAGTGGAGTTTGCCCAGGAGCAGAATATTTCCTGGTTGTTCACAGGCTTTAGAAAGGATGTAACCTTCATTGTGCCATCCTTCCCTTAAGGCTAAGCACCTAAAAGGAATGGTCTAGACACCTTTCTCTTACAGGGTGCTAGCTGTGTGGAGGTCCCAGCTGTCTTCCAAGGAATGCCACTGATATTTGGGAACAAGGAGACTGAGTCATACTTAGGGAGACAATGTATTTTAACATCAACAATGTAGAGTGTTGACAAAATATTAATCATTACTATTCTCAAACACATAAGAACACTGTTGGAAATTATGGCAAATCTCTTTCTTGCCACTAAATGGTCTTTCTTTAGATTCTAGCCTTGGGGACCACAGTTTAACTTCATGTTGGCATTATGTATGCAGTGGTCTTTTTTTTATTTTTAGTTGAAAAATTGTCAGGGTGACATCAATCTCAGGAACCTCTTCTCTCAACTTCCTGATTTTCTGGAATCACAAGTGTGCCAATATAGCTAGTAGGTAACTGTATAATATTATTTAAGAGATGCAGGCAAATTATAAAATTTTCTTGTACTTCACATATGCTAGGTAAGTATTGTATTATAAGCTGCGGGCCACAAACCAAAATACCTAATTTATTTTCTTAATTATTATTATTTGTGTGGGGGGGGTGGGGGGTTATGTCTGCAGGCATACCTGTGCACCAAATGTATGCTAGAAGAGTGTGTTACATACTCTAGACCTAGAGTTACAGGTGGTTGTTAGCCATTGTGTGTGCCTGGTACCCATGAAGCCCAGTAGAAGTTGTTGGATTCTCTAGAATCGTAATTCTAGGTGGTCATGATCCATCATGTGTGTTAGTGAAATAAAACCTAGGTTCTCTGGAAGAGAAATCAGGAATATTAGACTCTGAGCCATTATTCTAGCTCCAAAAGTAAATAGTTAAATAAATCAATGTATATTTAATGGGGAGGGTTAGCCAACAAGGCATGGTCATGGTTGCTTGTAATTCCAAGCACTCAGAAAAAAAGATAAAAGCAGGATATGGGTTCAAAGCCAACCTGGGCCACATGTCTCAAAAAACAACTCCCCAAATAAAGTCTAATTGAGTATGATGAGAAGCATTTGCAACGTTGGCACTTAAGAGACAGAGTCTTATGTTTTTTATGTCTGGACTGTTTCATATAGATGCACATTGTCTAATTTTAAATGATGATAGAAGCAGTGTTTCCTAATATGATCACCTTTTCCTTTAACATGGAGTGTCCACTCTTCTTAGAAATACATGCCTTATTTCCATCACACAGTACATAAATTTATCAGTCTGTTTCTTACAGTTCACTAGGTATTGAAGCTCAGTGGTACATTATAAATTGTGAAACTGAGTATCTTCTAGTTTCCAAAAATAAAAATAATTCAATATGACAATTCCAAAAAATTCACTCATGCCTTTAACAACTATTAATTTATCTTTCTTTTCTTCATTGAGAATTAATTCATCTAATATTTAAGATGCATGCATATATATTGTTGATATATAAATGTAGACTATAGTTGTATGACAATTCTGAAAATAGTATTTTCAGAAAAAATAATTTGTTATTTAGGAAATTATGCCAATCCACTGTAAAATTTTGATCATATTATATACCAATTATGTATTAAGTACTCCATCTCAAAAAATTGCATATTCTGTGTCTTTATTGCTTTATTGTTTAGTGAACACTAATTGGAGTACAAATATATGCACTATAAAAGCCTGAATTATATTTTGGAAGTGTTTTTTATGTGTTCTCATGTATTTTCTAATTGTATTCATGTATAATAGTAATGAATAAAGGGGAGAAAAGGTATTTACATTATGTTCTATTAAATTGATATATCTACCTGTGGTTTTCTACACAAAAAGTTAATCTGCTGAAGGAGGAGACAGTGGTATAATTAACTTTGTGTCAGTGATTGAGGGCAGATTATCATGAAGTATCTTTGAACCAGAAATTAATTTTTCATGCAAATTTTCTAATGGATTGCTGAATCCCGCTGAAGCATGAACTTTGTCTTATTAATTTTCTCCAACTAGATACAGGCTCTAAAATGACAAATTTTAAGACTCTCCTTGAACATTTGCTAACAGTTTAGATCTCATTTGTCCTATGAGATATGGTCTGTTAGGCCCTCCTCATTTTCTCTCTCATGGACTCAGGAATTTGATGCACTTTTACTTCTAATTGCAATACAATATCTTTATCACTTTTGTTAAATGTTTGATTTAATATCAACAACACATGCATACACACAGTCAAGATAAAATTGTATTTTGAAAATTATATATATATATATTTCTGCTCATGAAATCTTACACAATAAGAATATTCTCATTGATACCAAATATTACTTTGTCTCAATTATATACCTTAATATTATATTGATATCAATCTTGTCACTTTACATGTATAGAGATAATATGCAATAACACCAATTTCCTCAAATATGACTAAGTTATAAGATACACAGTTGAAGCCTGCCTTCCACAGTTAAAACCAAACTCATAAAGAGACTATTAACTGTACTATCTCATACCCAATTGTGGTATATTATTCACAGCAGATGTTGGACTTGATGCTGTAGAGAAGGATAATAGTTAATTGCTACAGTTGAAACCAACATCTCCTTTCCCACCTCTGCAGAAAGCAGAAAATTCCATCTATATTCCAAAGAAACTTCCATGTACTGAACTGTGGGAATTATTAAACCAGAAAACAATGTGACAAAAGTCAAATATTCATTATTAGTGATACCAATTTTTGTCCTATTTACACTAGAATATATTTTCTTTTGGAAATCTCATTAAGCAGTTTCTACATTGCAGAAATATTTGTTGAGAAAAATGAGAGAGAAAAATGGATGAAAGTGACTATATATCTTCCTTTATGACATGTGATATATATTCTAAAAATATGATAAATGAATCAAGCCCATGATTTCCAATGTGACCTTTGGATGTAGACAAATAACCTTTATCATTTAAATGACCTATACTCTCATGCTTTTCTCAGCGTATCACAAGACAGCTCTACAATTCCTTCTCTGCAAATGTCTCCTTATCTTTAGGCAGAGCATGTCAACTCTGCCCTGCAGCTTCCCTTCTTGCATGGAGTGTGACCTGATGCCTATAACATGGATTTGACTTTGCTAAGTCAGCACACTTTTATTTATTGACATGATTGTGTTTTGGATTCTATTTTCTGTTATAAACATAGAATGGGACAGTGCTGGAAGCAATGGCCTGTATTTTGAGATCTTCATTTTATTTACAGCCATCTTAAGCTCACATGTTAAGAAAAATATTTACCTCTATCCCCCCTGCAGGGTCCAGGAAATCAACCTGGCATCTTATCTCCTAGCAGAGACCTGCAGGCTCCAGGCTCTGGAATCCATTAGCATTTTCCTTTGTTAGTCAACAATCACAGAACCTCAGTATTTTCTTATCAGCTAGGGATGCCTCTGAACCTGAATTCTAGCAGACCTGAGTTTCCTGGCACCCTTCCTTCCCTCCTGACACCCTTCCCTTCCCCTCTTTGCCCATTTGCTATATAACAGCTTCTGAGGAAATAATAAACTGGATGGCTTGATCAGAAATCCTGTCTTGCCGTCATTTCTCATCTCTTGTCCTTTCATCCCACTCCCCTAGGTTTATCAGGGACCACCGTTTGCATCCCTCTGGCAGGGATAGGACACAATCAAGGGTCACATTGCCACAGGGGCCATGCTGATTTGAGTAACCTGTACTACCCCTGGGCCATGGTGACAACTGATCCTGGAGTGTTGCAGAGGGTCATGTCTTGGTCCATGGCCCTACCACAGCTAGAGTCTGTTTTGATGTTGTGGTTCCTGATATCATCCAAGGAAATGTAGATACCAGGGGTCTAGGGTGCCACCTGGGGCAATGTTTTTGTCTGAGGGCCTTTCTGACAAAAAGCCATGACAATTCAAGTGGCCTATACAAGCATACAGGGTCTAACAGCATTCAGCATTCTGGGCTGATGTTCATTGCTCCTGCTACCACAGGAAGGGAATATCAAGAAGTTTTGATTAGCTGGATGGTGGTGGCACAGGCCTTTAAGCCCAGCACTCAGGAGGCAGAGGCGGGCAGATCTCTGTGAGTTTGGGGCCTGCCTGGTCTACAAGAGCTAGTTCCAGGACAGGCTCCAAAGCTATGGAGAAACACAGTCTCACAAAAAACAAACAAACAAAAAAGCAAGCAAGAATGCAAGAAGGGAAGGAAGAAAGAAAGGAAGGAAGGAAGGAAGGAAGGAAGGAAGAAAGAAAGANTAGATAGATAGATAGATAGATAGATAGATAGATAGATAGATAGATAGATTGTGAAAGACCCCCACCAGAATTGGGGCTTGAGAAGTCTGTAATTCAGGGCAGATGGAAAATTACAAACTGCAGCATGGGCCTAACAGGAGGACTCCTGCGGTTTTGACCCTAGCCATGATAAGAAGGAATGTCTGGTCCCCAGGGCTCTCTCTACTGAAACTTGCTGATGCCTGTGGTTTTGCCCCTAGTTATGACACACAATCTGAGAAGGAACATCTGGTCCTCAGGGCTCTCTATGGTAACTTGCAACTTGCTTATCTAGATTTATGTTTTTTTTTTTTTTTGGGGAACTTAGGAACAGGTGTGAACTAGGAACCAATAGAAATGCTGTTGCTATGCTTGCTTGTTTTTGAAACACTTACATCCTATAAAAGTTGTTTGAAAAACTTGCTTGGGGTGCCCAGTCTGTCTGACTCGACACCCATGAGTGCTTGTGTGATCAATATCAATAAAACCTCTTGCTGATTGCATCCACCAGCCTGGNCATCCTATAAAAGTTGTTTGAAAAACTTGCTTGGGGTGCCCAGTCTGTCTGACTCGACACCCATGAGTGCTTGTGTGATCAATATCAATAAAACCTCTTGCTGATTGCATCCACCAGCCTGGTTTATTGAGTTTGAGGGGGAACTCTCACTCTCTTGAAGACCTTGAACTGAGGGTCTTTCATTTGGAGGTCCCATAGAGATTTGAGATCTCACCCTCCTCCTCAATAACAATGCCAACTGGGAGGTAAGCCAGCTAATTTTTTGTTGTTGTTGTTGTCTGTAAGTTTCACATTCTGGAAGTCGTTTGTACATACATATGCTCCATAGGCTGAGTTGCAGAGTGGGCTGATGGGCTCCAGACTCCCCACAAGCCACCCTGGGAGACATTCCAGGGATCTCAGGAGCCCAGTTTTTCGGGGCTCACTTTGTAACCCAGAGTGAACAGGCCACTGTGCTGCAGGAACGGTGAGATATCTCTCCTCCTCTGTCTGAATATTTGCTTTTGGTTTTACACCGATCTGCTGCTGTGTGGCTTCTGGCCTGTTGTTTGTTTGTTCTGTCATTGCTGTTGTGTTGTTGATACAATTTGAAAAAAGACCTAATATGGGACAGAATCTAACTACCCCCTTAAGTCTAACCCTTGGAAACTGGAAGGACGTTCACCTTCGGGCTGATGGCCAGGGGGTGGACGTCAAGAAGAAGAAATGGCAACTCCTCTGTACCTCTGAATGGCTGACTCTCATTTCCACCTGGCCAACTCTACCATGAAAATTGGACCTATAATAAAAGCAGGTTAAGGAACGGGTGTTCAGTACTGGACCTCAGGGGAGTCCGGACCAAATCCCCTACATCCTCAGCTGGGAAACTTTGGCTCGGGACCGCCCATCCTGGGTTTCTCCCTTCATCTCTCCCAAGCTCTCAGCTCCCCAACTTCCTCCCTCTACCCCCTTACAACTGACCCTCCAGCCCCAACCTGCACACCTCTATTCTATCTTGGAGAAATTTACATCTAAGCCCTCAGCTCCCAAGACAGACCTTCCTCCCTCTGATGGACCATTTATAGATCTCCTGACAGAAGATCCCCCGCCATATCATCCCCAACCAGCCCAGGCAGAGGACGAAGAAGGACATCATGACTATAAAGTCGAGGAACCTGGAGATGAGTCTGTTCCAGAAAGCATCACCATAGTGGGGGCACCAGGAGGTGAATCTCCTCTGAGCTGCTATCTGCAGGGATGCCGTGAGCCTAAAGAACCCATCTCCCAAGCTTTCCATCTACAACAAGGGGGAAATGGCCAGATGCAATACTGGCCATTCTCTGCTTCTGATTTATACAATTGGAAGACTCATAACCCATCCTTTTCAAAGGACCCAGTTGCCCTTACAGCCCTTATAGAATCTATTCTTATAACCCATCAGCCCACTTGGGATGATTGCCAACAACTCCTACAGGCACTATTGACCTCAGAGGAGGAGCAGCACGTTCTCTTTGAGGCACACAAGAATGTTCCTGAGGCCAATGGGGCCCCCAACTCAGCTTCCTAATGAGACTGATGACACTTTCCCCCTCAATCACCTGGATTAGGACTTCAACACACCACAGGTAGGGAGCGTCTCCATCTCCACCTCCAGATTCTAATTGCAGGCCTCTATGGCACTGGATGCCAACCTACCAATTTGGCTCAGGTAAGATCAGTCACATAGCGCCCAGAGGAGACACCAGCTGCCTTCCTAGAATGGCTTATGGAAGCATATCACATGTATACCCCCTATGATCCTATGAGCCCAGATGAGCTGGGGAATGTTTCCATGGCTTTCATTTGGCAGTCTGCACCTGATATTAGAAATAAGTTACAAAGGCTGGAGGGATTGCAAGACTACTCCCTTCAGGATCTTATGAAGGAGACAGAAAAGATCTTTAATAAAAGAGATACTTCAGAAGAAAAAAGAAAGATTGTGTAGGCTGCAGGAAGAGAGGAAAGATAGGCTCAGAAAAGAGATAGATGATAGAGAAGACAAGAGAGAGAAAAAACGAACTAAGGAATTAAGCAAGATCTTGGCCACCATAGCAAACCAGACTAAACCAGAAATAGGGAGATCAGATAGGATGGGAGACAGAGGGAGGACTAAGGTGTACAAGGACCAATGTGCCTACTGCAAAGAAAAAGGACTTTGAATCAAAGATTGTCCTAAGAGACCACAGAACCACAGGAAACAACCAACCCAACTGCTGACCCTAGACGAAGACTAGGCCAGCCAGGGCCAGGAACCCTCCTTGAGCCCCAGATAACCCTGCAAGAAGGGGGGCAACCGGTCACATTCCTAGTGGACACCAGAGCCCAACATTCAGTCTTAAATAGGGCAAACGACTCATTAAGCAGCCGAAAAACTTGGTTTCAAGGGGCCACTGGAGAGAAACAATATCACTGGATCCCTGAAAGGAAAATGCTCCTGGCATTAGGTAAGGTGACCCATTCCTTCCTCCATGTACCTGACTGCCCATAACCCCTGCTGGGGAGGGATCTGCTCACAAAGATGAGGGCTCAAATTCATTTTGAGAAAGAAGGGGCCGCAATATCTGTACCAGACGAGCAGCCCCTACATATATTAACTCTTATATTAGAAGATGAATACAAGCTATTTGAAAAATTAACGCCAAGAAATTTGGGAACTTACTGGATTAAAAATTATCCCCAGGCATGGGCAGAGACAGGAGGCATGGGACTAGCCATTCAGCAGCCACCTTTGATGATATCCTTGAAGGCCACTGCCACTCCTGTCTCTATCAGACACTATCCCATGTCCCAGGAAGCATATCAAGGAATCAAACACAACATTAAGAGAGTCTTGGACCAGGGAATACTAGTCCACTGCTGGACTCCATGGAATACTCCTCTACTTCATGTAAAGAAGCCTGGCACTGAGGATTATCGTCCAGTGCATGATCTGAGAGAAGTTAACAAACGGGTAGAAGACATACATTGTACAATGCCTAATCCATATAACTTGCTGAGCACCTTGCCTCCAACCCATTGGTACACCATCCTAGATTTGAAAGATGTATTCTTTTGTCTAAGGCTGAGCCCCCAAAGCCAGCCATTATTTGCCTTTGAATGGAAAGACCCTAAAAAAGGATCTCAGGATAGCTGACTTGGACCAGGCTACCCCAGGACTTCAAGAACAGTCCTACCCTGTCTGATGAGGCCCTCCATCAAGATCTGGCTACCTTTTGGAAACAACACCCAGACCTGATTTTGCTCCAGTATGTGGATGACTGGCTCCTGGCAGCTATGACCAAGGAAAGAGGCACACAAGGTACATGGGCCCTCCGGCAAACTTTGGGCAACTTGGGCTATTGGGCATCAGCAAAGAAGGCCTAAATCTGTAAAACCAAAGTCACTTATTTGGGCTATCAATTAGAGAACGGGCAGAGATGGCTCATGGAAGCCAGGAAAGAGACTATTGCTCGCATTCCGCCCCCTAAGCATGCCAGGCAACTCCGAGAATTCCTTGGTACAGCGAGGTACAGCAGACTATGGATCCCAGGCTTTGCAGAAATTACAGCCCCCTTGTATCCCCTACCAAAGATGAAGCCCCTTTTGATTGGACTGAGGAACATCAACAAGCTTTTGATACCATCAAAAGATCCATGCTGTCTGCCCCAGCCCT
>LOEQ01007146.1:12238-29551 GCA_001685075.1 Bramus lutescens | reverse complement strand
TTCTTTCTTTCTTTCTTTCTTTCTTTCTCTCTCTCTTTCTTTCTTTCTTTCTTCTTTTTTTCTTTCTTTTTGTTTTTTTGAGAAAGTGATTCTCTGAAACTTTGGAGTCTGTCATGGAACTAGCTCATTTAGGCCAGGCTGGCCTCAAACTCAAAGAAATCCATATGCCTCTGCCACATGAGTTCTAGGATTAAAGTGAGTAACTCCACTGCCCAGCTGCAGTATAGTTTTTTATAACAGGCATTAGATTTTCTAATTTTCCTATAAAGGCATGACATCCCTAGTGACTGACAAGTATTGGACCATGTTTCACCTGTGGACCTAAAAGAGGCACCTCAAGGAGCTTCGCCAGGATAACAGATTGCCTTGCTTGTCTCTTTTTAATCTTCACTAATTGGTTCAGTGTCAACCTTTGTTGAAACTTCTGTATAAGCCAGAAGTTTGTGGCCTTCCATTTGGGTGATTCCAAGAAGAAACACTAGCCTGTCTATATTCACTTGTCAGATGGTCTGTTCTACCACAAAGTTTTTAGTATTTTAATGTCTCTTCATAACTTTGGAAATTGCTTCTCCTACCCGCCACTCAGTGTATAGTTAAAAGACTCAATATTGGTGTGTGTAGGATTCATTCATCCATTGGTGGTGATCTGACCTTTAAAGGCCCAAATATCTCTTTGCATTCTAAATTATTATTTTCCATAGCCAGAGATTCAGAAGAACTCATCTAGCTTCTGGGTATGCTACCACTATTTGCACAGCTTTAGTTAATCTTTTCAAAATGTCACTAAAAGGTTCTCTTGAGCCTTTCATAACCTTAGTATATGACTCAATTTATTTTTCTGGTTCTGAAATCTTGTCCCTAGCATTCAAGGCTGCTGTATGGGATAGGGACAGCATGTGTTCATTGTAAGTTGATTTGCTATCTGGATTAGCATAAGGGCACTCAGAAAAAAATTTATCTGGGGAGGACTAAAAGCCTCTGACTGTATTTTGATGTTCAAGGGCCTTAGTTTCTTCCCCCCAAGAATTCTTTCACTGAAGTTGTGGACCATAATCTAGTACAGCTGACAATATTTGAAGCCCATCATGTGAGGTACTTATATTTCTTGAAGTCTATGTCTTTACCAACTACCTAACATATGGTAAATGCATGCCATAAGATACTACTGCATGTTTAATATATTTTATATCTTTCATACATATAGGTTCCCATTTACATTCTTTATATCCTTTTGGGTATTAAGGACTTGATAGTTTTTCAGAGATAATTAGAGGATAAGTAGCTAAAACACTTGGTAAGTCATCTCTAACTCTGAGAGATATTGGTAAGGTTAATTTTTACTATTGAATTTTGCATGACCTCCTCTTTATATTAATCATAACTGACAAGTTCCTCAATCGATTCAAATCTTTTCATCACTGTCTTTTATAAAGTTTGAATCTCTTCACCTGTGAATATTTCTAATTATTTAATCAAATCAAATAATTTCTGGTGATTCTGTACTTGTTATTCCAAGTTCTTAAATTTTTCCATTAATGATATCTTCTCATCCTTAGAGATTATTTGGGTGGCATGTAGATTACCTTCCATGATGAATGTTGCATCTGCAAGCTTGTCATAACTTTTTAATAGATTTTGATTGTAAATTTCAACATTTTAAATCTTTTCGGATAATCTCTCAGTATCATTTTAAAATTTTCAAACCCATTGATATGGATTTAATTTTGCCTATCAAATTATGGTTATCATTTTTAATGGTAGGACTCCTTTCAGTCAACTTCACATTACTAGTCTATAATGTTTGTCTCATTTCTAAAAGTTTCTCATTCTTGACTTTATTATCAAACCATTCTTTAAATATATAATATAAATTATGAAACCGTTAGCAGCTATTGTTAAGAATGTATAAATCCCAGGTAGGTCATATATCTCTCTTAGAATTCCATCCATAATCTAAACAAAATGGTTACTAAATTTTGGGTGTGGATATTATCTGCAATTATTTTAGGAGTGGTTTACAAATTGCAAAACAATTATATTTCGCAGCTGACTTACTTCTGTTAAAATCCTGGTTTAGTTGAGATTTTTAACATGTAATAATAATGTAGGACAAAATAAAATAACCCTGAATTTTCTCAGCAGAACTCAAAATCAAACAAAGCAGAATTATGTTACACAAGAAGGCAGTCATCACAAGCTGTGCAACAGTTGCACATCTGTCTCAGGAGTCAGGGGAAGGTGCAGTAGCTACATGGGAGCAGCATGCACATGGGGCATGGGGCAAGCCACAAGATTGTAGGATTCACAGGAAGCTTTAGGGTTCCAGGTGATACCATGTGGGTGCTCTGCGGGTGGCAGCAAGAACTGTCATGACAGGACAGAAAGCTAAGTCTGATTGAATGGGAGCTGAGAGCACTAGTTCTTCTGATCCCATGTGACTAGGTGTGGGTTCCAATTCCCAGAACTGAAACTCCTTGTAGCTCTGACCGGGGCTGGTGGCTGAAAAGACTGAGTCAATTGGCTTTTTCATAAATTCGTGCCCAAAATATTATGCACCAAATAGAGCATGATTAATGAAAACTCAGAGATAGATATTGGGGTTAAACCTGAAGACCAGAAAAGCAAAGCAGACAGCCACTGGCACTTACCTTGGCCTCAGTCTGAAAAATGGTGATCCTGCTTCCAGAAATCTCATAACGCGACTGAGACTGAGAGTTGTTTTATAATCCTCTCTATTTCTGGTATCAAGGCCATGCACCACTGGGATTAAAGGAACGTGCTGCCTGGTTTCTATGGCAACTATTATAGTTCTTTGGATTAAAGGTGTTACTTTCATTGCCTGGTATGTAAGGCTGACCAGTGGGGCTATTTATCTCTGTGATCCTCAGGGAAGCTTTATTTATTAAATACAAACGAAGTGCCACTACATCTCTGAGTTAAAATATCCATTTTGAAATTACTTTTTCTCAGTCTTTTGGTTTCCATAAATTCTTTCACCTGTTTGGTTAATATATTATAGACCATCTTAATATGTACTACTTAAGCTAATAACTATCTTAATACCGTACATGTCAATGGGTTGATTGCAATGATCTATGGATGTTTGCACCAGTCTTAGCTAGGGCTTCTGATATTAATTCACTTAGTGAGCAGGTTTCAGTTAGAACATCCATTAGCTCATCCATTCACATCCAACGGTTTTGTAAAATAGGAATATTCCTTTTTTAAGTAGATGATGGCAGAGCAACAATTAAAATGAAGAAAGACTCTGTAGAAAATATCCTAAATATGGACCTGGAATATTTGCACATTCTGTTTATTTATTGTGTAGACCCTTCCTGTATTCATCATGTACTATCACTGTGCCATGTTTTATACACTAAGTAAGAATTGCTGCTTTGCCAATATCTCCTTAAAAGGAGTATTAGTAGTATACACATTTATTTGGACCAGCTTTAAAATTTTTGATAAATTTCTCAAATTACATTTGATTTTCTAACTATTCTTTAATTTATTATTTACGGATGTATTCCAGACTATCAGTTCTTTGTTGTTCCAAGAACTCTTAAACACAACTATTTCTAGGTTTTATCTATTTTTTAAATAGTTATAAATTTAGTTTCATATTACATGCATGTCTCCTATCAATTCCTCTATTTCCATTTGTAAATATAACTTACAAATTTATATTTTAAATATTTTAATATCATGTACTCTCTTTATATCTTTAAAATCTGATGACATTATATGTTCTTCATTTTCTCTGTAATATGAGACATATATGATTCATTCATTCATTCATAGTACAGCATACTTACTCTTCTTATTTGTTTGGAAGTACCTTCTTCAAAAATTTGACTCCTCTACTTTCATGTTGCCTGCAGAGGAAAACAACCATATTCAACAACCATCACATCTCCATTTTCTCTTTCTTTCTCAAAAGACCAGTACATGCTGTGTTAATTTTTCCTCTTCCTAGAAGCAGTCGTCTTCTGGGGCATAACCTGCATTCTCAGCTTCCTTCATAAGGCAGATTCAGCAAATCCCTCAGGTAAATACTTCTGGAGGTATCAGCTCTGTGCTCAGAGGTTGCCTCTTCCTAGAGTTACATGAGCCCTCATTATACTTCTGTAGGCACTTCCCTGATGCTTGGTTTTGCTTTTTATATTTTATCAAAATATTCAAGTAGATTCATGAAAAATCATAAATCCTCCCAATTAACTCTTATGTACTGTGAGATTTAATTGTTACATGTGAATCTCAGTGAGTTCTTTAATTTTATCTGTCCTTTAATACCCTAATTACATTCAATGAAAATTGATTTTTTTCATGTATATTATTAACTATATGTTTTAGATTGGATATTACCAGTTTTATTCATAATTGCGTTCATATTTAGATTTTCAATATAAGAATAAATTAGAAGCGGTTTAAAATATATGTGTTTTGGTTACCTTCATTGCCTGAGAATGTATATGAGCTGACAAAACGAAATACTTTGGAGATCAAAGTGGTAATAAGTAGAAATAACATCATGATGTTGATCATTTTAAATCATGTTCTCATTCAAAGTAAATAATTTACAATTGTCAAAACATCCAAAGCACCTCATTATGAATTCACCATGTATCTGAGATTGTATTAAAACAGAATCTTTCTACTGTAGCCTCTAAAATGATTGTAATAAAAGAATGAGCTATTAGACCATCTATAACCATTTGTTTTCCTTTCTTTCAATACTGAATCTCAAACTCTGGACATTGTACATGGCAAACATCTCTAATTCTTACAAACTTAAGTATAATTTTCTACAAAATAAGTAAGCATTTCTACTCTACATTCCACAGTAACTATGCTGATATTTGGTTTCACTTCACCTATCATTTATATCTACATAAAGGATTCAATCTTCATAATATATTTTATTTGACATATGTAAAATTTTATATGATACAGGAGTGTAAATACTATATGTTATTCATTTAAATGAAATATTGACACATCTGACAAATTATTTAACTGTTTCATGTAGAGCATTCAGAAAGCATGTAAATATACAGTAATTTTTTGCCACGTTAGTAGGGAAAATAAAATTACATCCTAATATTGAAGCTTAAATACCTACACATATTTACTTTTAAATCTTGAGAAGAGTTTGAAAACTGATTGCAGTTGTTCAACTGGAGTACTTAATCTGTATGTAGAAAAAAATGAACAAAATAATATTACATTTTTATTTTAATATTTGCATTTACAAATATTCTTCAATTTTTAAGACAAGGTCAATAATTTTTACCAGTCTGAAATAAGACAGAGGCAAACTTTATGATTGATAGGTGATTACTTTTCATTAAATAAGAATGGGCACAGTTTTTAATTCTCACCCTTTGGAAACTGTATTTATGAGTATAATATTGCAATCTGCATAATGTTATGGAGTAGAAAAGCACAGATTTCATCATAAATACTTTAAATAATGATTTAGATGTTATTAAGCTCCCAAAAGAAGACTAGGGAGAACAACCCACTGAAATGAAAAAAAAAAAAAGGTTTATTGTGTGCATAATACAAGCCGCAGGGACCTTCCAAAGCAACTGGCACAGTAACAGCAAGAGGAGGTACCTTACACTTCTAGAGGGCATTATTTAAACACAAAACCAGAAAACTTACATTATCAGGGTGTGGGGTGACAAGTTCCTAAGATTTAGGACTTTTGATTGGCTGACATTTGTCTAAGGGTGCCCCAAGTTCAGTTAGATTTGGTTTTTTATGGTAGTAAAGGTGGAGGTTAGGGAGTTCTAAGCCCTGATTGGCTGACATTTGGATATGGGTGTTTTGATGAAAAGTGATGGGTGTGTACTGTCAGGTGACCCTATCTGTAATGATTGGAATGTTAGGAATTTCCTTTGGATGGTCTGTTCCTGGGTGATGTCTGGGTTGTCTCAGTTTGTGGTCTTTACTGGAACCAGGTATTTCCTCTGGGTAAACTGCTGAGACTCAGGCCTCCATTGAACTTGTCAAGGCTGGGTCCTACAATACCACAGACTGGCCTAATTGAAGCAATTCAATCAGATTCTTTCTTATCAAGAAGCATTATCTTCAGTCAAGAGAAACAAAAAAAAATCAAACACAAAACCAACAGAAGCAGCACACTAGTCACAGAGTTTACCAAGCAGTTACTTGCTTCTTTGCTTCTACTGTTTTCTTATGATCAAAGAAGTTGAAAGTAAGATTTTCAGGATGAAATCCTCTAAACAGATTGATGGGTTTTACAGAAAGGATTTTCAACTGAAGAGAAATTGCTGACTCATCTAACAAATACCATGTGATTTCAGATGCACTATTCAGAAGCAGGTATAGTAAAAGAGGCCTTTTCTTGGTTGTTTTTCTCACATTATTATTTTATTTTTTTAAAAGAAAACAAACTCTCTTATTTCATTTTACATACCAGTCCCAGTTTCTAGTCCCTCCTCTCTCCTATTCCCTCCACCTTTCCTCCATCCTTATTCCTCATCCACTCCTTAAAGAGGACAAGGCACATTGTTCCAAGGAATTATAAAGGCCTTCCTGAATATATCCAGGCTGAGCAAGGCATCCATCCAAAGGAAATGTTTTCTAAAAATTCAAGAAAAGCAGAAAGAAAAAATCCTGTTGCCACTGCCAATGGCCCAGCAGTCTGACCCAGTCACACAATTGTCACCCAAATAGAAGAAGGCTAATTTGATCCTATGCTTATTTCTTCCTTCTCTGGCCAGTGATGATAAGCTCCCATTAGCTCAGGTAATTCTGTTTCAGTGGGTGACATCATCATTGTTGTGATTTCTTTGCTCATATTCTCACTCCTTCCATTCTTCAATTGGACTTTGGGAGTTCAGCCAAGTACTCACTGTGGGTCTCTGCCCCTGTCTCCATCAGTTGCTGGATGAAGGTTCTATGGTGACATTTAAGACAGTTATCAATCAGACTATAGGGCAAGGCCAGTTCAGGCACCCTCTTCACTATTGATTAGGATCTTTCCTGGGGTCATCCTTGTGGATACATGGGAATTTCTCTAGTGCCAGTATCCTTGTTAGCCTCATGTTTCCCTCAATCAAAATATCTCTTTCTTTGCTTTCCTTCTCTATTCTTCTCACATTTCAACTGTCCCATTCCCTCAAATTCTCCCCCTCCCCTTTTCCCCTCCTCTTCTCCTCTTCTCATTTTGTCCTCCTCTCTCCTCCTACCACCAGTGGTATCTCAGAAAATTGGGAATCAATCTACCTCAGGACCCAGCAATATGTCTCTTGGGCATAAATCCAAAGGATGCTCCTTGATGCAAGGACATTTGTTCAGCTATATTCATAGCAGCATTATTTGTAACAACCAGAGCCTGGAAACAACATAGATGCCTCTCAAACAATGAATAGATAAAGAAAATGTGGTGCATTTACACAATGGAGAACTACTCATCTGGAAAAATCAATAACATCTTGAAAATTGCATGCAAATGGATGGAACTAGGAGATACCATCCTGAATGAGGTAATCCAGACTCAGAAAGATGCACATGGTACATACTTATTCATTAGCGCATACTAGCTGTAAAGCAAACAATAAAGAGCCTATAGTCATGACTCTAGAGAAGCTAAATAACAAGGTGAATCCTAAGAGAAACATATATAAATCTCCCTGAGAAGGGGAAATAGACAAGACCTCCTGACAAAATTAAGAGGTGTTTCTAAAGCACTGATTCATAGAACTGCAGACACAGAATAAGTCTTCCTTTAAGACTATTTAACAAAATAAATTCATATTACCTACATCACAATAGCTGTATATATTTATATGCAGTAAAACAGCAGATATATGACTTAATAAAATTAAGAGAGTTAAAAATACAGGAATGGTGACACATAGAACTCATAGATTGAAGACATGGTTTCCATGCTACAGGAAGAATATTATGATGCTTTACTCTGAACTGAAAAAAAAATCATTCCGGAAAGGAAGGATGAAGCCATTGAAGCTTAGGAAATAAACAAACTGCACATATATGTAAAAGCTGTAAATCACATGAACTAAGGGACCCCTCTTCCAGATTACAGATACAGTAACACTTGGTTGGGGAAAAAGTCTTGGACTCATGACTTCCTGGAGGAAACTCAGCTTCTTCTAAAGATTCTCAGAACTATGGACTTGCCTGCAAGTCCTCCAGAACGGTCGGTGGTTGCATCTTACATACTTGACTGAGCTTTCCTGTGATATATCTTCCTTTGAGGCATTATTGCAACTTTAAATAACACCTCACCCATATACACAAACTAAATAAACTCATTGTTTCTGTGGTATGGTTACTGAGTAGCTGTTCTTGTGTGTATGTTTGTGTGTTTGTTTTGTTTCCTCTCGAAAATTCTTATACTGTACAATGGCAAGTCTCAGAACACTGTTCTGAAGCAGGTAGTATGTTCAATGAAACCACTATCCTATTATGCTCTTTGAAGAATTGTAAATTATATACCAGAGAAGATCACCTAAAGTCACTCTAATGTCCATACTAAAATTATAGAAATTTGTTGACATAAACATTTGGTCTCAACTTTTTTGCTATGTTGTATGTATACATGGTTACATGAATACTCATATATATGTACGTATGTATGATGATTATATGGGTTATATGTGACTATTGAACACTCCAATATTCCTGTAATAAAATCTGATTTGTATAGTCACTCTGTCACATTTCCTACATTAATTTCAATGTAGATGTAGGCTGCTTATTTGTTTCCCAGCTGCCTAGACTCAGATAATCACACAAAAACTATATTACATACACCACTACTTGGTCAAAAGCTTAGGTGTATTTCTACCTAGTTCTGATATCTTAAATTAGCCCATTTCTATTAATCTGTGTATCAACAAAATGTTATGGCATCATCTCACTTTCTTCATGTTTTGTTTCCTCTTCAGGTGGCTGGTTTCTTCCTCCTTTGGCAGCTACATGATGTTTCCTTGACTACCCCTACTTCTCTATATATTTCTGTTTGGATTTCCTACATGGCTTTATTCTGCCCTTCCAATGGCATAAGCAACTTCTTTGTTAAGTAATGGTAATAAAACATATTCAGAGTTTACAGAGGAGAATCCCACCTCATCTCCATATTCAAATCCTAACAAAAATATCTAACCATTTATTAAAAACTCTTTAAGTCTAGGTTGTAATATTTCTTCTAAAATATTCTTGATATACGTCCTGTAAAAGTTACAAATTATCTCTATTTATATATAATACTGCATGTTATTATCTAAATTTAATATTTTACATACTTATATTTCAAATAGAAATCTTTTATGAAAAGTCTAAAAAGTGTAATATGGTGCTGTATATTTAAAGACTCATTTTATTACTCAAGTATGGCTCATTAACTCAGAATTTTTATGCATAGTTGGAATTACATTAGTAATTGCCTTGCATTCACAAATAACAATGAACCAAAATGATAACTTTTAAATGTTCAACACTTAATAAAATAAAACCTTCATATTTTATAGCTTCAATAACATGTGGATATAGGAAATTTTATTGAGCAAGCATGAAATGTTTGATATATTTTGAAAATGTTCAAACATCAATAATATTATATTCTATATTATTTTACAGAAATACATGCTGCTCATATGTTTATGTTTCTAAACATCCCAAATGAAAACCAAATTACAGAGTATCTCACTTTTCACACTCTGCCATTTTCTTATTGGACTGTATTCTTACATTGTTGAACTCCTGATTGCTTTGCTATAATAGGATGCTAACAGAGATAGCTGACACAGTAAAAAGAACTATCCTGCTGCTGGTCAGTGTGCAATATAGAGCAGTAACAGAAAAATCCAAGTTAAATTCATACAGAGTGAGAGAAGAGGAAATTTACTGTTTAAGCATTTATACCTAAATCATAAAGGCATCAGCATTAGCATTTTTGACATACATTTATCATTGTAAGATAGTATTGATCTTTGCTACGACACAGTTTCCTGAAATATAGAACATCTCAAGCACTTGCTGATTAGAAGACAAATACCTTCTGTTTTCACAGATGCTAAGTAACTGCTAATTTAGTTTTATCTGCTAATGGCCATTAAGGACTAAAAATTGTGACCACAGCACCATAAATCTTCCTCATTCTGAAACATTGATGAACTATCTTTGTCTACAGAAATGCATTTTTTGCAAGCAGATGAAGTGAGTCCTGTTCAAATATGAACATCTAGAGGATGCAAAGATAGAAGTACTAGTGGGGTGTGGACACAGATGAGAGCCTGCTCCAGTATCTGCATCTTACGGTAATGTCCCTTGAAGAAGGCCCCGGATGTTCTATTCTTTAAAAAATTTTCTATTCTTTGAGAGTTTCATGCACATAAAAAATTAATCGTAGTTGTTTTACATCCATATAGAAGAAAATGTTACATATTACCTCACTCAACTCCTTCAGAATGGCTAAAATTTTGGCTTCATTGAGAAACAGCAGAACTGATCGCAAAGCAGAACTCAACCCAGAGCAATCATCCTTAAGTAATTTGAAGAGGTATGTGCATGTTCTCCAATGAGTCAAACTCATGATTACATCAAATTATGGGACAGATTCTTATGCTGTTTTTTCTTCTAAAATATATTATTATCTTGAAATTATCAGCAATATTTAGCTTACATGTTTATTCATATAAAGATGGATTTAATTACAATAATATTTAAAGTATTAATCTGAATGCTGGGGGTCTAAATATTTTAAGGTCCAATTTTTATGAAATGAAAAAGTGCATGATTAATATGCATTAAAATAAATTAGCAGTATTCAGAATATAATCAGGAAATTTTATTTTTGATATTTATTTACTTATAAATATGCTCATTTACCATTTAAGCTTATCAAAGAGAACTGGATGCACTTCCAGAAGATTTGGGCTTGATCCCTATCAGCTACAACTATGTATGCCTACAATTCCTTAGGATCTGATGTCCTCTTCTGGCCTCAACAGGCATCAGGCAGACAGGTAGTACACAAACCTACATGTAAGTAAAGTATATGTAGGAATAAAAAGTAAATAGAAAATCTATAAATTCTCTGATTTCTGGCTACTTCCTCTAACAAAATATGGAATTGCTGAACTGTAAGTAAATGATCATGGTGAGTTTATGGAGTTGTTTATTCATTTGTGTGACATTACCAGGGAAGATGCCTCTCAAATCACTATGTAGCCAGAGAGTTCTGCAAAATCAAAGACAATGTTTTACGTACACAGTAAAGAATGCATGAAAAGAATAATTTTGGAAGATATGCTTTTGTGTGAGTGAGTTCAGTGTGTGTTTGCTTTTTGTGGTTGGAAAAGCTGGGAACTAAGAATGGGACCTTGGCCATTGCTGAAAGCTTCAGCAGTGTACCATACCCCAATTCCAATTATCCTCTCTACATACATAAGGCTATACAAACAACATTTTTAAGAGAGTTTAAACAACAGATAAACTGGTTTCAGTAAAAAGAATAAGTCAATATTTAATATATTCTTGCAATTAAAGATAAAGGAGAATAATTTATTTATAAGAATAATTTTATAATATATACCTAATACAAGCATCCATGTAAACTTAAAATGAATAAATCTGGCATAAACTAAAAATCTTTACCTAAAAGAATTTATCTTAATGAATAAATATTGCCAGAAATAAAGTTATATGGAGCTACTCTTCAGAGAAACAAGTATTGACAGCAAATATGTCAACACTTACACTTTGTGCTCAGTCACATGTGATACTAATTCCACTGAAATCCCAACACAAAATACCAGTGTAGTTTGAGTTCATGTTGTCTAAAGTCTTCTCTCATTAAGAGTAATGTTAAGTTCTATATTGTTGCTGTATTCTAGCTATAAATGCAATCTACTTGAAAAGTAATACCTTATAAGAAAATATTCTACATCTTCTGCATGAAACGATATTCAAAACAATTACAAGTAAAATCAACATATCTCAAATATTAACTGTATTGTAAAACAAAAGGTAAAATTTTTGGTACCTGAAATTAAAGAAATTACAAGCCAAGTAAATAAAGGATGATTGTTTTTCAATGCAAAATGCAAAAAATATATAAGAAAATAAAAGGGTTAGCTTAAAAGTGGTTAATTAAACTAGGAATGATAATCTATGTTTCAAATCTCACAAAATGCATTTTTTCTTTAATATAATTTTCTTTTAATTAATTTTTAATCATTTAAGATAATTTTAAATTTAAATACATTTGATCATATTCTTTTTCTCCCCAAAGTTTGTCCATATCCTCTCTACCTACACATGTTTAAGTTTTTTTCTCTAAAAGCAATCCCAGACCCCAATGGGACAACAAAATGCTGCAAACCTAGAATACCAAATATAACATTATCCCAGCAAACAAACAAACAAAACCCCACCAAATTGTAAACAAATAAATGCACAACAAAAATCTGTGGAATCTGTTATTTGTTGGTTAACTATTCCTGAAGATGATGAGATCTGCCCTGGAGTGGTTGATAAAATGTGCCCCATGGTAATCTACATGAATTCAGAGTGCAAAGAATATAGGTTGGTTCCACAATCTGACAGCAAGGATCCATTGCTGAAGTTATCACCCAAGCAATTAATTGAGTATGGAGATATTGAGGTGGTGTCTATGTAGAGCCTTAACTCTTTCATTCCATGGTCTTTATTACCAAAAGGTATTTTGTATAGTATCAAAAGGGAAACAAACTCCAAGTCAGACACAAACCCTTTATCTAAAATGGTGTACTATTTGTAAGATATGCTAAAGCAATGGTGGCACAAATCTTGTAGGAGTACCAATCAAAAACTGATCTGATTTAAGGCACACTCCACAAAATGGACCTCATACTGACACTTTTTGGGTGGCCAGGAACCTGAGACCAGATAGCCCAGGTACCTAATTCAAAACCAAATGATATTTGCCAAAAAAAAGTAGAAAGAACAAAATGTAGTTATAAAATAACTCCTTATGATATTCTACGAAACTCATAAATCAGTGCCTTGTTCAACCATTATCAGACAAACATCCTCATATAGCAGAAAGTAATAAATACAGAGACCTATAGGCAGACATTATGCAGAGCATGAGATATCTTGGATCTCAGCCCTAAATGGAATTTCTTCATCAAAACTGTATACCCTTAGAGTTCAGGGAATCCAAATGTAGGGGAGGGAGAAAGAATATAAGAGCCAGAGGTGATGGAGAATATCAAAACAAGACCTTCAAAATCAAAACAAACAAAGGTCATACAAACTCATGAAAGGGAAGCAACATAGAGAATACATGGGTCTGCACCAGGTCCATTTCCCTTATTCTATGTGTTCCAGTTTGATGTTTTTATAGGATTCCTGAGTTCAAATGAGTAGGTCTCTGAATTTTATGCCTGCTTTTAATCCTTTTACATTTATTGGTCTGTCTCTTCAGACATCAGTATGATACTTTTTGTTTATATCTTATTATATTATATTTTTTATATTTAAGAATGAATAAAAATAACTTGTGTTATTACATGTACATGAAAGGAGATGGGGAAAGACCACAAGCTAATTAATGGTCCTATTTTGGGGGAGGTAGAGTAAGCCAAAAAGAGACAAAATGATTCTGAAAACAAATCAAGTATGACAGCTAAGTAGCAAATGACTTTGATCCATAGGAGGAAGAAAAATAAAATACGAAACTCTTTCAGTAAGAACCTGGAGACACTATTCACCAATAATGAATACAATTTAAATAAGAAAAATAAATCCCTAATAGTGACATTCTTGTCAGTCCATAAGACCTAATTTATATTTACACTGAAATGTATCTAGAGAACACTGAGTAATTAAAATAATTAAAATTATTATCAGAAAACACAATTTATTAATCATTTAAAAAGAATTATCAGTGGAATTAGTTTTTATGTATTTTGTTTTCTTAGTTTTAGACATTTTATTAAATATCACTTATTTTTGCAAAGCAGTATTACTTGTGTCCAAATGCTGTCATGCATAAGTTATTTAGAAATAGAAAGGACACTGGATTTAGAAATGTAGTTCAGTTGATTGATTATTTTCCTACCATGTATAGAGTCTTGTATTGATTGTCACAACTGCAAAACCAAACATGGGATCACAGACTTGTAATTCCCATTCTTCACAAAAATAGGTAAAAGAAAAAAATTGTAATCTTCAGATAGTTAATGCTTTGACTGAGGTTTCTGTCCCACCCAATTTTGCAGCTGTTCAACTCCAAAGAAAAACACAGAGGGCTTCATTAATTATAAATTAGTTGACCTATTAACTTAGGCGTCTTATTAACTAATTCTTACATCTTACATCAGCCTATAATTTTTAGTCACATGGTTTGGTACATTCTATCAATGAGGCATTCTCATCTTGCTTCCTCTACATCTGGGTGATGACTACAAACTGACAGCAGAATTATCCTGTTCTCTTTATGCCACCTCTACTTCCTGCCTGGTAATCCCACATATACTTCCTGCATCACTACTGGCTAATCAGCATTTTATTAAAATAATACAAGTGACAGGATACAAGACCACTTTTCCACAGCAGTAATGTGTAGGGGAAAATAGTTTTCCACTGTCTCTTATAAAGAAAGCAAAGGATGAAGGAAGAGAGAGATGGCGGTGAGGAAAGAACAAAGGAGAAGTAATTAATTGTGTGTTGAGATGTACCAGAATATAGTCAAAGAAAAAAGAAATAACCTAGTTTAACGAAAATAGCTAGAATTTAAAGAAAAGGGGAGTTTTTTTTAGCATTCAATAGGCAATGCTTAAAATGTTACATGTGACAAAAGAATGCAGACACAAATAGACTCAATTCAAGAAATATTTTTCACATAGTGGAAATATGTGAGGAACACACAAGTGTTTATTCATTAGCATTCTGTGAAATGTTGAAAGAAGCCTCAAAGATAAAAGATAACATGTACATCCATAAATTCAGGGCTCCTTTATTCACACAAGAAAAAAAAGAAACTCAAAATTTTGGGGAAAGTAGCAGAATAAAACTATTCAGTCATCTACTACAGTAGAAAATAAAATCCCCAAGTAGCATCAAATTGAGCAAATATCTAGGGAATATCAAGGCTTTACAAAAGTCCTAGGAGTAGAAAAATTTTAAACTTTTTAAAAGAAACAAAAACAATATTGAGATTTATTTCAACATTTGTGAGAGCCGAATGTGTAATTTATCTCACTAATAATAATATTCAAGTTTAGAGTAAAATCAATTGACTAGAAATATATTTTATCCCTGTCTCCTGGAATATTAAAACTCATTGTGACACAAGATTTAGCATGAAAGCAATTATGAAACAACTATATCCACAGACCATTTTGATTATTTTAATATCACTTCACTGCCTGTTAGCAAACAGAAAACAAAACAAACAAACAAAAACATTGGTTTATGCTACCATGATTCCCCAGAAGAACTTGCATTTTTCAAATGATATTTAAATCATTCCCGTATTCTCCCTAAGTGTGCTTCTACATGTTTCCTCATTCTGCAGTCCCCATTCCAGATCAGCACACCTTTCCTGTGAGGACAAGTTTTCTTATGTGGTATATGTTACCCTATATCTACCACTGCAGCTAACACTCTTCCTGCCTGGCAATTACATAAATCTTCATACCCTTCTTTAAATTCATTTTAACAAAAATTTAAACCACAACAATGCAAACAAACATGAATTTAAAGTAAAACAAAATGAAAATATTTATATCTGCTATAATGCTTTTAGAATTAAAAAGATGAGATGCAAGATGCCGTGCAGATAGGATCTATGTCTGTCTCAAACATGGTAGATGGAAAGATAGTAATTTTCACTTTTAATCTATCAAAATCATTTAATTTGGAAGATTTTCGTAGGGCTGGAAATGGTGAAATTAATCATTATTCATTGTTGTTGGATACTCTCGAATAAAATTAAGCATTTAGTTATTACTTAGTTCACATGTTTAAAAATTGTTAGCAATTACTCATTAACTTCCCTTAAAATAATTAAGCAGTATCAAACCCCCAAATGTTCATTTATATTGATGGCACAAAATAAAATATAGCATAATCACACAAAAAATATTATTCTTTAATGAAAAGTTAAAAAAATTGATGGTGAAGGAGTTTATTAAGTTGAAATATTCAAGATCTAGAAAACAGAAATTATCATACAAGTATAGTGCACCAGAAAGGAATAAAATTTGGAAAATTTGAAAATTGTCATTGGAAATATATCTGATTTAGACAGTGAAAATAAATGCAGAACTCCAAGTATGCACTGAAACACAACTTGATAGTACGTTATAAAATGGTTAAGATAGTGTAGTTTTGGTTTTTGTAACTGCTATCTGAATATATTAGTGGAAAAGCATTTAAATTCATTGTATTCTTAGTTTCCAGTAAGCAATTTTAAGAAAATTAGTGTTAAATAAGTTAGATAGCTCATTTTAAGCATTTCCTAGAAGTTAAAGATTGATTGAAAGCTCTTTACTACCTTTACAGCACATGCTTCTTGACGTATAGCAAGACAGCATTAACTTAACTGACCCAAGATCACTATAATGTAATTGTCTATTGGTATTATTTTACTGTAATTTTCAGCATAATTGTCCTAATTTAAATATTTCTGCATTTGTTAGTGTTACAGGTCATTTGGATTAGTCACATGTTGTGATATTCTATGTCTTGTTTTAGTATGAGAAACATCCTATGGATATTTATTCAAATTTCCACAAATGCTAACTTGAGGCACACTGTGTCTGTCTATATGGAATTGCACCATTTTTTTATTGATAATTTTCATCCTAAAATTGTACTATTTCTGCTCCCATTTTAAAACATTTACTTTTATTTCTGTTTTTGTGGGTATGTCTGTGAGAATGTATGTCACATGTACACTGGTCTCTCTAGAGGCCAAAGGTAGGTATCATACCCACATAGTTGAAATTACAGGTTATAAGTTGTGTATAAGGAGTCCTGGTACCTGAACTGGGTGCTCTTAAAGAACAGCATCATGCTTCTCTGGCACCCTGTTGTTTTCTATTGGATTTACTCATAGCAAATCTAGACTATGTGAGGCATTAGCACTTTTATTTTTAGAACTCCTTTATAAGCATCGCCTTGCATTGTCAAATATTACCTCTAATTTAGAATTGTCTGTATTCTGTCAATCATGTTTTAAATAAACACTAATTGGCCAGGCAGGATGTACAGGTGGGAAAACCAGACAGGAAGTAGAAATGATTCAATGAGAACAGGAGA
>LOEQ01007145.1:83790-99890 GCA_001685075.1 Bramus lutescens | reverse complement strand
CCTCACCCCCCCCCAGCTCTATTTGTAAGCTCTAGGTTCGACTGAGAGATCCTGCCTCAATAAATAAGGTGAAGAGTGATCAAGGAAGACTCCCCCGTCAACCTCAGGCCTCCACATGAACATATACATACATATATGCCCTCACCCCCACAACAGGTGCACCTACGCACATACACATTAAAAATATTAAAGATTGTTGATCTTATTGACTCATGCCCATTGTTTTTCTTTAAATCCTGTTTCTGGAGCTGGACAGGTAGCTTAGCCGGCTGAGTGACACAAAGTCCTAGGTCTGGTCCTCAGACGAAAGTGGGCAAGGTACCATCTGCTTGCCATCCTAGCACTCGGGGGCTGAGACAGAGGGGTCAGAAGCTCAAGGTCATAGTAAATTGGAGGCCAGCCTGGGGTACATGACTCTCTCAAAAAGAAAAATTCTGTTTTCTAATTTTATTTTTATTTCCATTGCTCGTTCCTTTTCTGAATGTTTATTTTGTATGGAATTCAAAAAACATTTCCCCAACATTTTGTTTGAATCCAGTTTATTTTTTATTTATTTATTTTTTTGCTTTTACTACTTTTCGACTTTTGGTTTTACTTGTTTCGGTCAGTGTGGTGGCTATTCTTGGTTGTCAATGTGACTATACCTGGAATTAAGTAAAACCCCAAAATGGCTGGGCACACCTGTGAGGGAACTTTGCTTAATTTGAAGTGGGAAGAGCTACTTCTAATCCAGATCTTTGAGGTAGGGAGACACACCTTTAATCTGGATCTTTTGAGCTAGGGAAATCCATCTCTCATCTGGGCCACACCTCCTGCTGGAAGCCTACATGGGCATAGAAGAGAGGAGCTTCTGCTCTTGCCTGCTAGCTCTCACCTCACCAGCAAGTCCATCCCTTCACTGGCATTAGCGCCTCCCTTTCAGGAGTCGATTGTGGACAGGACACCGGCTGAGACAAACTACTAGATTCTTGGACCTCCCATTCAGGGACAGTCATTGTTGGGTTAACTGAACCACATCTGTAAGCCAGTCTCATGAGTTCCCTTTCTATATGTAGAGAGATTTACTCTGTAAGTTTTGTTCCTCTAGAGAGCCCTAATACTGTCAACTTCTATTTTAAAAATACTTTACATTTTAAATTCTTTATATTTGTTTTATAATTTAGATTCTTAGACTTTTAATCTATTTTTATGAATAATTTTATAAATCTATTTTATTTCTGAATATTTTATTTTAGTTTTGTGATTTTTTTTATTCTTTTATGTGTGTGTGCATGTTGAGGCCAGAAACAACTACAAGCACTTTGCCTCCTGAAAGGTCACCCCAGAACTATTCATTTATTCTTAAAGCACATTTTAGTATTTTGGGGAGATACTTGTTTTCATGTTTTATTTTATTTTAAGTGTGTGTGTGTGTGTGTGTGTGTGTGTGTGCGTGTGCAGATGGGCATTTTCACGTGTATGTGGAGGACAGAGGAAGATATTAGGTGTTCTGCTCGATCATTCTCCTCCTGATTCCCTTGAGACAGGGTCTCTCGCTGAGCCTGGAGCGAGGCTGGCAGTCAGCAAGCACCAGCCACCTTCTTATCTTCTTATCTCTGCTCCCACCGAGTGGGGTTACAGCCAAGTGCCTGGCTTTGTGTGTGTACTGGAAAATTACAACTCAGGTCGTCATGGTTGCACAGATAGTTCTCTTACTCGCGGAACCACATCTCCAGCACCATGACTTTAAAGTCCTTTAAAAGTAATTTTGCGTTTGAAATGGATCAGTACTATACTACATGAAGTATTAAACCTGTGGGTTCTGTTGTAAACTCTTTTCATGTGTTTGAACCACGATTCTTAACCTTTTTATTTCATTTCCCTTTCCCCTTAGGAAAAAAACTTTCCTGATCAACAGTCCCTATTTCCTCGTTTCCCCTTTTAAAATGTGTGTATTTGTGTGTATTGGGGGTGGGGAGAATAAATTGCCGGGTCAATTCTCTTCTTCCATCAAGTGGGTTCCAGAGATCAAATGCAAGGCATCAGGTTTAGCAGCAAGTGCCCTTTATCTGCTGAGCCATCTTGCTGCCCTCCCTTCCTTTCTTTCTCTTCCCCTCCCTTCCCCCTCTCCCTTCCTCTTTTCTGTTCTTTCTGTGATGGGGTTTCACCATATTGTCCAGGTTGGTCCCAAGCTCCCGGAGTCCAGCCATTTTCACCTTACCTCAGCCTCCCCAAACAGCAGGTACTGTGTGACACAAAACTTAGTTCAACTATTCCATCTGGCTTTTTACTGTCCAAAAAAAAAGAGTTAAAAAAAAAAAACAGTTTCAAAAGGGTGGCAGGAGGGCTGACTGAGGAAGGTGAGTGTGTACACACTCGACTCCCACATGAATATGTTACACATACTAACTAACTAACACACACACACACACACACACACACATAAATGAGACAATGATGCCTGGGTCTTCTGGGCCTACTTAAAAATTCCTGTGAGGCTCTGTGTTTAGGTTATGGATTTCTCTTCCCTTCCAAATTCATAATAGGCCTATGGGATTCTGATGCTTCTGTTTCTACTCCATCACATACGTCCCTCGAGATAAAAATGTGAAGCTACTCAACATCTCTAGGCCTCAGTTTCCTCATTTTTGAAATAGGAATAATAATAGTGCTGATCAAACAATGCTGGGGGAGGGCTAGAGAGACGACTCAGTGGCTAAGACCACCCACGTTCAGGTTCCACACCTAGATGGATAACCTAGGACTCCAGTTCCAGGGGATCCTGGCTTCTTCTTTTGACCTCCTTAGGCAAGTGTATGCATGTGAGAATTTACACACACACACACACACACACACACACACAGTATTGGCTGCAACTGTCCAGTTCCAACACTGTTTTAGCAGCAAACTAAAGAGTTGTACTTTTCTATTGTCATTGCCCATAGCTCTAGACTGTGGCTATTAGCTACTGCAGTGTCATCAGCCTGAACCTCAGAATTGCTGATCACCTCTTGTCTTTATTGCATGCTTGGAAAAGTTAACAACTGGCTGCTAGTGACCCCATGCCCCTAGCTGCTGACCACCAGATTTTCACAGAGGGCCGGGAGTATAGCTTAGCTGACAGAGCGCAAGCCTAGTATACAGAAAATTCTGAGCTTAATACCCACACCTCACAAACTGAACATAGTGGAGCACACACCTGTAACCCCAGCACTTAGCAGGCAAAGGCAGGAGGATTGGAAGCTCAAGTTCATCCTCATATGCATAGCAAGTTTGAGGGCAGCTTGGGTTACATGAGAGAGATCCTATCTAGAAAAAAGCATGTCATATATTGCCAGTCAAGAAGGTGAAGTTCCATCCAGATTGATGCAACCCAAAAGTTGACCCTCCAGGTAACCTTGAACTCATCACAGTCTCATTGTGTAGTGGTTTGAATGAAAAATGCCTCTTAAAGGCTCTGGCATTTAAACCCTTGGTGGTCAGTTGGTGGCATTGGTGAAGGTTGGGTGGTGCATCTTTGTTAGAGGACATGCATACAGAGGGAGCAGCTTTACAATTAAAGCCTCGTTCCACTTCCCGAGTGCTTGCCCTGCTACCTTCTCTCTATCTGTTTTGTGTCTGCAGTTGAGGAAGTGAGTTCCCGACTTCCCATTCTCGGTGCTTCGCCCACCATCGGCTGCCATGCTTCCCTACTTCCGGAACCCTAAACCCAAGTAAACTCTTACTTCTATAAGCCTCCCTAGTCATGATATTTTATCAATCAACAGAGACATTGTAATTGTGGAAACAATACCTCCCTGTGTCATGACAGATACAACTATGCATAAATTAGGGATGCGTAAAAGCTCTTTCCCTCCCTGTGAGAAGTTCTGATGATAGCACAAACATACAGCCCCTTTAAAAAACAAAACAAACAAAACAAAATTGAAATGCCACAGCTGCTCCAGGAGAAGGTGTCCTTAGAATATGGTCTCTTTTCTTCATTTATTATCTGTGATTAATATTTC
Organism: Bramus lutescens; assembly: GCA_001685075.1. Taxonomy (NCBI): domain Eukaryota; kingdom Metazoa; phylum Chordata; class Mammalia; order Rodentia; family Cricetidae; genus Bramus; species Bramus lutescens. Next base: position 95,904 of record LOEQ01007145.1, on the reverse strand, counting down.
TTCCCTGCTCCCAGGACTGCTTGATTATTCACAAATTATATCAAATAGGAAAGGAGCCTACAAATCCAGAAATGACAGGACTTTAAAAAGAGGCTCAGGCCAATCCAGCCTGTAAATGCTTGTAAGAGAAAGGCCATGGTCTCCAAAGAGGCTTCTGGGCCACTTGGTAGTCAAAAAAAGTTTCTCTGGGGCCTAGAGTAGGGAGTAGGGTTCCTCCTGCCAAGTCTCCAGGCAAGCCACACAGTACACTTTCCAAAAAGAACTCCTCAATGGGGAAGAGGCAAGACAAGGAATAGCAGTGGGGAAAGCAGATATAAGCAAAGTTCAGTTACACATGTGTATGGAAATGTCATAAGGAAGCATATTGTTTTATACACTAAAAATAATTTTAAAATAAAATATTGGGATTGCTGTGAGGTCATTGTACTGCAGCCATGACAGAAGCAGATGTGAATCAGAACTATTGTGGAATAGCTGTTTAACTATGTAATGATGGGCTGCATTTGTTTAACTATGTAAAGATGTGCTGCATTTGCTTAACTATGTAAAGATTTCTGCATTTGTTTAATTATGTAAAGATTGCTGCATTTGTTTAATTATGTAACAATGTGCTGCATTTGTTTAACTATGTAAAGATGTGCTGCATTTGTTTAATTTTACAGATGTGTTGCCTTTGTTTATGTTGTAGAATAATTGTTTAACTATGTAAAGATATGTTGCTGTTTTACCTTTCCTTCCTAAGGCACCTGATTGGTCTAATAAAAAGCTGAATGACCAATAGCAAGGGAGGAGGTATAGGCAGGACTTCCAGGCAGGGAGAGTAAGTAGGAAAAGGAATTTAGGCTGTAGGAAGAAAGAAAAGGAGATGACAGGGAGACAACAGGGGTGAGCCAGTCAGACCTGGAGGAAGCAGGAAAGTAAGACATACAGAATAAAACAAAGATAAAATGCCCCAAGGCAAAATGTAGATGATTAGAAACATTTTAAATTAGAAACAGTTAAAAGCTAGTGGACAAGCCTGAGTTAAGGCTGAGCATTCATAATTAATAATAAGTCTCCCCATCTTTATGCGGAACTGGTTGGTGACCCAAAGAAAATGCCAACTACAGACTCTCCTTTTGCAGAGGCTCACCTCATCAAGAAGCTGCTGGAGTTGGCTCAGCAGTCATGTAACTACAAGCAGCTTTAGAAAGGAGCCAATGAAGTCACCAAAACCCTCAACAGGAGCATCTCTGAGGTCACTGTGATGGTAGCAGATGCTAAGCCCTTACCTTCCACTGTTGTACAAGAATGTCCCCGATGTATTTGTGCACTCCAAGAGTCTAGGATGGGCCTGTGGGGTCTCCAGGCTTGTCGTCATCTGTTCTGTTACCATCAAAGAAGGCCCTCAGCTAAAGCAACACATCACGGCCATCCAGCAGTCTATCGAAAGGTTGGTGTAGATCTGTGGCCTTTGCCCTTTCCTGTCTGCTCCCACTCTAATTGTGCATCCTATTGTCTGCTAGCATGCAGGCTTTTTAGCTAGTTTCTATTATAAATGTTGTACTATGTCTGTTTTTTGTATTTTTATATGCCTTACAGGATGGTTTTGCTCGAGTTTCCTTATTCTCTCTTTTTTTTAATCATTTTTAATCTTCCTTTAAAAAAATTAAATGATACCTAAGACAAATGAGAACTAGAATGTCACCATCTTACAGCAGGAAGAACCAGGAGAAACTTAAGCCAGGGATAGTGGCTGCCTTTGTCTGTGAATTCTTGCTGCACAGGGTAGGATGATAGTAGCAGTGGTCCATCATGTCTTTGCATACAAGATCTCCATAAATGTTACCATGAATGAGGAGCACTCTTTGGGTATCAGCCCTTCCTACCCACCATCATTTGAAGAAGTTTGACAATGTTAGTTCTATGTCCAAGTGGCCTCTATTAGTGCTCCATGTGCTTTGAATGTGTGTAACCTTATAGTCTCGCCCCACTTGCAACTGTGCTTGAGGCTATGGGGCAAGGGCAATTCAAAGGATGTTCTGTGGATTCAGAGGGGGCCTGGGTGACTTTGATTGCCTGGATCTTGAAGAGTGGCAAAGACAAAGTCGATTTGTGCTGGAATAAAGGTCTCCAGGGAAATCGTGGCTATTTGGCTGGAACTTAGAGCAGAGACAATGCTACCAGGAATGTCTGTCCTCTCCTTGATGAATAAGGATGTCTTGTGGAGCTGTTTGACATTCACTGTGGGCACCCTCATCCTTTTCCTTCCACGACATGGGTCAAATGTATTCTGTATTACATGAAGACAGTGATAATGTGTTAATCTTGAACATCCTAATAAAGACTTACTTTCATATTCCATTTTAAATGAAATAAATAAAAATACATTATTAGTGGATCAATATGATAGCTCCCAAGACTGATGATCTAAGTTCAGTCCTCATGGTGGAAGGAGAGAACCAACTCCCACAAGTTGTTTTGTTGTTGTTGTTTTGGTTTGGTTTGGTTTGGTTTTCAAGACAGGGTTTCTCTGTAGCTTTGGAGCCTGTCCTGAAACTCACTTTGTAGACCAGGCTGGCCTCGAACTCACAAAGATCCACCTGTCTCTGCCTCCTGAGTGCTGGAATTAAAGGCATGTGCCACCACTGTCCAGCTCCGCACAAGTTATTTTATGACCTCCACATGCATATTATGGCATGCACATACCCACACACAAAATAAATGAAAGTGTAATAATTTTTTTGGAAATATTTCAGAGAAAAAATAAAGAAGTGTTTAAAACATGTTGTGCCAGTGACTCAACACTGCAAACTGTTGAGAACACCCCACCTGTATTTCTGCTTGTGGTACTCTAAGAGGGATGTTCCTATGAAGCATCCTTCTGGACATGTTTAATTTGGCTATAATTGTGCTGATGAGAGTCTGGGGTCTGCATTCATAGTGATGTCAGCTTCCCTGGGAAGAAGAGGCAAGCTTCCCTGGAGCCACTAGGAGAGTGGGCAGAAGTGTTTTCTGTATGTGTCCCTCATCCTTGAAGCCTTTAGCCCATTCTGGATTCTTCAAGTGTCTATGATTATGTGTTAAGTGGATGGACTCTGGTATTTCTGGGGAGCAAATAAAATATAATTTTGAGATGTGGCTGGGATTTCTGAAGAAGCGTAGCATCTTAACCAGTAGTCTAAGTCAAAAAGATCTGCACCACCAACGTGGGTGGGCAGTCCACTGGATGCCCACAGAGAGAACGGCGAAGAATGAGCGACCTGACTTCCTAAGCTGGGATGTTTATCTTGTCCTGTTTCTCAGACCTTTGGACTACAGGGCCCACACTAACCTCCTCTTCTCTTCACCCTTCTTAGGCTGTTGGACTGTGAGTTAGTTGGTTCTCCTGCTTCTGGTCCTGTACTGAATTATACCACAGGCTTCCTGGTTCTCCAGCTTGTAGACAGCAGAGCAGCAGAGGGTTAACTTCTTCACACACACACACACACACACACACACACATTCAATCATACANACACACACACACACACACACACACACACACATTCAATCATACATGATATACAGGAGGAGAGTAATATACATTACATATGCACAAGAGTATATATGTAAATACATGCACACATAACTCTCTTGGTTCTTTTGCTCTGGAGAACTCCAGAGTATGGGATTAACTTGGAGCTCCCCTCCCTGGCATTTGGCACAAATCGTACCCTTGTTCACCTGCTGCCCTTTGGGAGTTTGGGTGGTCCTAGTTAACAAGCTTCCCCAAAGGCACCTTCTCTCCTTCAGTCTTCTCTGTGCCCCTGAGGAGCTCCTGGCGGCACCTCTGCTCAAGCTGTTTATTCTGGTAACCCTCTACAAGGCAAAGAGTGTGAGCAGACTGGTGGCATGAGCCAGATGCAATCCGGAGTCAGATTACCAACCGGCCGTGAGTGCCGCTGTCTCTAAGAAATTGAGACAAGTTTTAGGATTTGAAGAACTTCCTCCTTCCTTGTACCTATATTCAGGGTCAGCCATTATCACGTATTCCTTTCACAAAGGTAATTAAGCTCGCACCGTGGTACCTGACGGTGTTTCCACAACACGGTGGACGCAGGGTGAATGAGAGGGTTGTAACCAAGGGAGGGGTCTGAAGTAGTCTCTGCTTATTGAGTTATATAATAATTTCTTTACTGTGTGTCCCTTCCCATAATGCATCTGAGTTTAACCATATGTATGTCAAATTATACATAGGCATAAGATTATAAATAAAAGAGTCTCCCTAAAAGTTCACTTTGAGAACACAGTTTGCCCTACTGAGCACGCGCACGTGTACGTGCGTGTGTGTGTGTGTGTGCGTGTGTGTGTGTGTGTGTGTGTGTGTGTGTAAGGAACACAGGTAAGGGGCTCAGACTGACAAGCACATTATTTTTAGAAGGGGGAGTGCACTTATAACCCAAACCTGGTGGAGTCCCAGGTTGCTATAGGGATTAGTTTAGTAACTATTCCCTGTGTTTGCTTACCTCAGTAGTACAACAAATCTTGGCATTTTATCCTTCCGTGTCTAGTCTGAAAGTCTTGGCCCCAGTCAGTACTTTCTCAGTTCATTGTTCCGAGCTCTGGAACAGCCCTCCTGCCCTTCTCGGGAGCCTCAGGTCGATTGTGTCCTCTCTTTCAAATCACTTCCTCCGCAGCTTTGGACACGTTGGCCCTTTTCTTCATCTCCTACCACCACTTCAGAGAACTGAGTTCCCGCCCTACCTCTGCTTGGTCTTGGGTCCTTTCTGATCCTATCCTACAAAATTACAAAAGTCAGGACAGATCCTGGGATATCAGAATTCTCCCTTGGAAAGTGCCACCAGTGAATTTCCTGACAGTTGTCTCACTTTAGATGGAGTCAGTCCTGCACTGGGAATTGAATGCATGCTGGGCAAACACTGTGCCAGTGAAGCTACGTGCCCATATCTTAATGTCAGCAGATATCAATACCAGTAATTATAGGCGCCGTGGTCACATAATGAAAGAGTCCCTATGTACTATGGAGCAGACAAGAGAGGTGACCTAAATTCTGTGTGTCCTAAACCATGGTTTAATGTGACCCTTTTAAAGGTTACCATCAAGGAAATAAGATAATTGTTCACATCATGGACATGCATTAAGCTGTAAAAACCACAGCAATTTTCTGGAAAATAACTGGATCGGGTTTGTTTATGTTATCAAAAGGCATTGCCAGGCAGGGTCCCACTCCAAAGGAAAACAAGAAAAACACAAGCAGACTGTTCTCATTAGGAAAAGACAACTGATACCATCAAAACAGAATTTTATAAACCACTGACTTCATCACTTATTATTTTTTGATGATTTACGTATTTACTCCCCAATAAAGTTTAATATCATTCCATGTATCATATTAATATCCCCAACCTCTAACAGAAGCCTACTTCATCTGCTTTTGTGATGCCTGCATTCTGGCACCAGCTAGGGTAGTATGCCAATCCAGCCAGGAGTGGACAGAGGAGAGCAGTATGGCCTTAGTTTTCCTGGGGAGCCATGGTTTGACAGCCATCAACCCAGATACAGTACCCACAGCAGACCCAAGGAGCAATTCCCCCCAAGTCTAGCACACTGAGCCAATGAGTTTAATCAGGGTTAGTTATGGGAGCATGAGAGAAGAGAAGCACTACTTGCTGAAAGTCCGAAGGAGCTGCAGGCCATGGTAAATAGAGTGGTGGAAGTCAGTGAAAACCTTAGTAAGAAAGTGAACATCGAGAAGACTGAGATACAACACTTGGGAAGGGCGTGGGAAGGGTGCACAGGATTTTAACATTGTAATAAAGAATCAGAACCTCAAGTAGCCAACTTTGTCTATCTGGGAGGAAACCTCTGTTCAAAGGAGGGAACTATTTCAGACATGGAGAGATGGATAGGGATAGCGAGGGCTGCATTCCAGGCACTAAGAAAGGTTTGGTCAGCAAGAGACATAACAAGAAAATTACAAGTATATGACACACTTGTCTTGAGCTGTCTTCTTTACAACTCCAAAACTTGGACAATGAGACGCTCCTCTGAACAGGGGCTGAATGTGTTTGAGATGGCGTGTCTCAGGAGGATTCTAGGTGTCACACAAATAGATATGCTTGGCAGTAATGACATTAAGAAATATCTTCATCTACAGAAGGAAGTAAACTACAGCTTGAGATACTTCGGCCATGTTATGAGAATGAATGACAGCAGATACCCGAAGATAGCACTGCTTGGGGGAGTGCACGGGATAAGGCAAAGAGGAGGCCCCCGGAACGCTGGACAGACAGCAGAAAGGAAGACTGTGTAACCTTGGGTATGACAATAACACAAGCATTTGGGACTGCCCAGGATAGGAACAACTGGAGAACTGCCATAAGTGGCCTTCCCATGCATGCTTAAGCATTGCCGAGGCATAAACAATGATGAAATGAAATGAAATGATGAGAGGAGCGTGGTGAGAGGTGACTTGCTGGGTGTGCAGGGTATACATACGTAGCCCTACCACTGAAGAAGAGTCTCCCTCATACATAGCTTTAATGAAGGGTTAGACCTCATGTGCCACTCCCAGAAACTTCAATGTCACCGGCCCAATCTTGAAGGGTCGCCTATGCGCACACACAGCTGCTCTGGATGACCATGTCGTGTCCAGAGGACAGAGTTCCATAACACTGGCCAGAATCTCTCTGTGGGATAGTCCTCATCAGAACTTGTAAAGAGCCCCGCTCTCTCTGGTTGCAGACCATGTAGACGTGAAGCTGGAACTTTGCATGGCCAGGTCCCCTACCCCCTGAGGGAAGTCAGTGTATGAAGACGGAGCTAGCAAGAAGAGAGATGAGATCAGGTGTGGTCGAGTATGACTGTAGATGGCAGACCCCAGCAACGACAAAAGTTCAGGAATGAGATGGAGAGATAACTCAGAGGTTAAGAGAGCATATTGCTCTTGCTGAGGATGATAGCTAGATTCCCAGCCCCCAAGTCTTAATAGTGCATAGCCACTGCATCTCCAGCTCTAGGGGATTTTACGGCCTCTACATGTGTGCACACACACACACACACACACACTTAAAAATGAAATTAATTCTTTCATATAAACATGGAACTAGAACTAGAATTGCATCACTTTCCCCCTTTCTTTCCTCCCTTGAACCCCCCTAGTTCCCCCACTCTCAAGTTGATGGCTTCTTTTACTTTAATTACCATTGTTACAAACACATGGTGTGGGTGTGTGTTTGTATGCACAAATGTGTCCAAATACATCTTGATGAGTCAATCTTTGGTTTTTGTATATGAATAGTTTCAACACTGACCATTCTGCACAGGACAATCTTTTAAAACATAGTTTAAGAGCCACGTGTGATGGCTTCTGCCTTCAATCCCTTTAATCACACCTTGAGAGGCAGAGACAGGTGAATTTCCTTAAGTTTGAGGCCAGCCTGGTATACAAAGGAAGTTTCAGGACAGCCAGGGCTACACAGAGAAACAGGAAGGAAGGAAGGAAGGAAGGAAGGAAGGAAGGAAGGAAGGAAGGANNNGAAGGAAGGAAGGAAGGAAGGAAGGAAGGAAGGAAGGAAGGAAGGAAGGGCGAACGAGCTCAGCAACGATCCTAGCAGAAATGAGCCCTGTATCCAGCTGAAACCTGAGGCTGGGTCTCTTCCTCCCTCCTCAGTACAATTCTGTGTGCCTCACTCATGTTGAAGTCTTAATGGGCAAATCCCTGTAGCAGAAGCCATATCTCATATGATTTGAGCTTTACCACACCTACAGTGCTAAGAGTGAGGGTTTGATTAAGATCTGAGCATGGATTAAAAACTAATAGAAGGTAATCATCTGAACCAAATTTAACTGATTAATCTCCTTGAAATCTCCAACACAGCCATGCACCTGCACATAGGCATGTGTTACACACCCACAAGCAGTCTACTCTGACAGTCTTCTTACAGTGGGCTGGGAGAGTGTGACTGCATGTGACCAACCATATCCACAGTTTTGTCAAATGCTTCTTTCTGGGGACACAGAAAATCTTCAAAGGTCAAATTGCCCCAAATTGGGTTCTTAGGAAATGTATTCAGGATTATACACAACATGAGGTAAGAAAAACTACCATATTCCTACTCTCCTTTTAATCTAGAGGCTGTGCTTTGTATTACAGTCCTCTCCTTTGTTTCCCACAGTTTGCCATCTGGTAGATGCTACTGTCTAAATTTCACAGAAGAGGGAGTTAGAGAGGGGAAGCCTGAGGTTACCTGTCAGTTGCAGACACCCAGCTCAAGCCCATCCCTGGGGTTCCTTGTATCAGGATGCCTCCTGGTGGCCTATCCACTGTTCCCAAGGCAAGTTAGTCCATCTCTCAGAACATTCTCCATGTTGTCTAGAATCAAGATAGGTCCTGAGCAAAGGGAGCAGCCAAGACCACCTACTGAGGGCTCATCCGTGGGGGCAGGTAGAGTGCCAGAAATGATTGGTAATCTCATGGCTGGTTTGTTCTGTGAGGGTTACAGGAGACCAGTGAGGATGAACAGAAGACAGTGTCGGAGTAGCCAGAGGACTGGGGTCATAATGTGGTATTGGTAAAGGCAGAGGAAGAAGGTGAAGAGCTAGGTGGTTACTGGAGCTCTCATTGAATTGAGAGCTGGGTGGGAGGGATATGACCATAAGATTATCTAGTTATGACAACCCATGAAGCCTACCTCACCTAATCCAGTGTTATTGCAGCATAACTCCTTGATGCTTCTGACTGAACTACTGTACTGTATAAGAAAGGTGGCTGAGCACTATCGATCGAGTGGGCAAGACAGTCAGCTGTGGTTCTCCATACACTTCATTTCCTGCCTCCAGGTTCCTGCCTCCAGGGTCCTATCTCCAGATTCCTGCCTAGAATTCTTGCCCTGGCTTTCCTCAATAAGCCTGTAAGTTCAAATAAACCCCTTTCTCCTTCAGTTGCTTTTCATCATGGTATTTATCAGAGCAACATAAAAACAAATTAGTGATTATACCAAATGTTTAAGGGGAAAATTATGCTAATTGCCTATAATGGTTTCCAGAAAGCAGGAGCAGGAGGAAGACATTGGAACCTAGACTTACTCTAGTCAACATTAATCTAGTAACAGAACCAGGCACAGCTAATAAAACTACAGACTAGCATTATTCATGCAAAGATTCTTAGTAAGTTTTAAGCAAATTGAATATAACAATATTAAAAAATAAATTAGCATGGTACAACTTTTTAGTGTTTCTGAGTGAAACACCAAACTGACAGGGCTTTGCTGGCAGAATACAGGGCATCATGACCAGGTACAGCTCACACCAAGCACATAAGTCTTGCTAAACATCAAAAAGTTGTTAATGAGCTGGCATGGTATATACGCCTATAATCCCAGCATTTAGGAGGCAGGGCAAAAGGGCATTAAAAGTTCAAGGCCTACTTGGTCTTTTGTGACTGTGTGTTCTGGGAATGGAACCTAGGGCCTTGTACTTGATATACAAATGCTCTACCACTAAGCTAAACCCCAAGTTCCTTAGTCTACATAGTAAATTCCAGACTAGCCAGTCCTACATAGCATGACCCTAACTAAAGAAATCAAAGAAACACAAAACAGAATAATGGTAGCAAGTTCTCCCCCTAAGGTCTATGATCTACCTAGCCTCAGGTTCTTGGTTCCAAAAATTGTGCCAGTGTCTGTCTCTTTTCTGTCACTGTACTAAGACACTGCGACCAAGGCAACTTATAAAAGGAAGCATTTAATTTGAGCCTCATGATTCCAGAGGATTAGAGCCCATAAGCCTCATGGCAGGAAGCATGGCTGCAGGCAGTCAGGTATGACACTGGAGCAGTAGCCGAGAACTTCCATCCTGATTCACAGGCGCTAGTGTGGGAGGCCTAACCAGGAATGTTAGCTCTAACCTGGGATGTTAGAACCTGGAAGTCCATTCCCAGTGACACACTGCCACCAACAGAGACACATGTTCCAATCCTTCCCAAGCAATTCCACCAACTGGGAACCAGACACTCAAATATTTGAAACTATGGGGGCCATTCTCATTCAAACTACCACAGCCAGATATGGGTTCCATCTCAAACTGACTCATACCCATAAAGCAATGCATTTCTCAACTCTTGTCAGAGAAGCTTCTTGTGGTTGATGGCAATTAACATAGAGTTACCCAACTGGTCAATGTGCACAGAATAAGTTACTGCTTGTTATGGGATCTCTGATAATGAAAATCATCAAGTTCACACTACTTTTGTGTGAGTACCTCTACATTGTAAACAACCCTAGATCTCTCTCCTCCCTCTTTCTTTCTCCTTCCCTCTGTCTCTCCCTCTCTCCCCTTTGTTCCTTTGGGGGAGCATCTCAGATGCCTCTTTCTGTTTCCGTATACCATTTCAGAGCCATTGGAAAGTAGACATCCTGTTGCAGGATATTTGATGGCATTGTGAAACCCAAGATTGTGTTAATAAAATCAACCTTAAATCAAGAGGCGGAACTAGCAACCCATTGAAAGGAATTTGCTGTAGAGAGTAAGGAGGAGCCAGGAAGATGGATAGAGAGACACACAGGAAGGAATAGGAAGGGACTTGAAATTGTGTGGTCTTTTTGGTTTAAGACAACTGGAGAGATGCTTTCTGGCTGGGTCTACAGCCAAAAAAGGAAGGTCAGCTGGTTGCATCTCAGCCTCTCTGAGCTAGCAGGTTTTCACCACTGTTGTGCCCAGATTATGACCCCCAGAGAGAGACCACCAGAGAGGCACAGACTGTAAGAAGCAAGGTTTAATCAGCATAATACAAACATGTTTGGAGCTCATCTCCATCTCCATTACAGTGAGGTGTACAGAGGAGCTGTGTCTGCTCTGTGGGGTGAGCTTTTAAAGGCATAACTACAAAGAGAATCTTTGAAGCTGCTTTAGCACGGATACAAGGACTTTTGCTCCCTCCCATTCTGTTAAGGCAGCCTTTTCCTTGTTTTTAGAGCAAGGCCACTGTTCTTGAGTTAGGCCATCTTTGTAGGCCTGTACCAGGTGGCTGGCTGGGCTGAGTTAAGTGATCTTGTGCTCAGAATCTCCTGGGTGGGAGAGGGGAAGGCCACTATCTTCCTGGGAAAACATTCTGCTAGGAAATTTCTTCTTGCCCCTTTGAGAATAAGGGGTAACGGTCCCACAACCACAGCATTTGACTTCCAAGTCTTTATTGGTAAATAGAATGATACTTAGTCAAAACTACATTTGGCAGACTGGAGAAATGGCTCAGAGGCTGCTCTTCCAGAGGTACTGAGTTCAATAACCTGCATTCATACAGTGTCTCACAACCATCTATAATGAGATCTGGTTTCCTCTTCTGGCCCACAGGGAGAACACTGTATACATAATAAATAAATAGGTCTTAAAAACTACATTTGGCAGCAGTGACAAAGCCTATGCCAGTGGGACCAGAAGTCCTGCCAGTCTGAGGCCTGAGGGCACAGCGTCTGTGGAGCTACAAGACTGCAGAGGGCAGTTAAAACATCAGTAAATTCAGGTGCAGCCCCTAAGCAGTGGAAGAACAACTTCCTCTTTCTCTGCAGGACAGAAACTGTGGTTAGGACAGGTGCAGTGGCACATGCCTGTAACACTAGCACTTGGGAGGTAGAAACAGGAAAACCAGGAATTCAAGAACTTCAGCTATGTAGCAACTTCAAGGTCAGCCTGTTATACATGAGACCCTGCCTCACATTCCCACCCACACCTACCAAAGCAGAAATCATGGGTAAGCAAGAAACCCCTCTGGTCTTTGCCAGTCTCTATATCCATTGACACTTGACAGCAGGGAGCAACAACAACACAAAGACAGGAGCAGCCACAGGTGTCCCACAACCCTGACAGTGGGGCCTCAGCTCGAGGACTGGTGCAGCTCTAACAGGAAGCCAGGACTCCTCGGCCTCAGAGCAGCTGCTGCTCTGTCTTTGGGGCCTACTGAGTCCTGAAAGCCCTTACTACTCTCACATGGTCAGAAAATGTTGGCATCATGGCCATTACGGCTGTTACGACCTCTGCGTCTCTACTGTTGTTGCTCTGTTGACAGTTCTGATGGGACCATCTCTACTCCTGTCACAGCCGAGTAATTCCCAGGCTAGCCTGCTCCTGTGCTGTGGC
>LOEQ01007145.1:51918-74357 GCA_001685075.1 Bramus lutescens | reverse complement strand
TGTTAATAATAATAATAATAAAATTAATAAGAAAAAAAGAAAAAAAGACTGGGTGGTGGCACATACCTTTAATTCCAGCACTAGGGAGGGAGAGGCAGGTGCTCCGAGTTCAAGGCCAGCCTGGTCCACAGTTAATTTCAGGACAGCCAGGGCTACACAGAGAAACCCTGTAATGAAACTGCCCCTCCCCCCACAAAAAGAAGACATTTTTGAGGCTAGAGAAATGGCTCCATGGATGTTTGATGTTTTTTCCAAGGACTTGAGTTCAGTCCCCAGCACCCACATTGGGTGACTCATAACTGCTTATAACTCCAGCTCCAGGGAATCTGATGCCCATTCCTGGCCTCTGTGGTCACATATATAAACACATGGACACACACAAACATCTCCATAAATTTAGAAAATCATTTTTAAAGAAGGTTCACATTTTAAGCAGAGAATAATGCACATTTGTAATAGAGGCAGAGGCAGGAGGATTTCCAGGAGTTCAAAACTGTCTTTCTCTATCTACATCTAAGTTCTAGGCCAGCCAGGGCTGTATGGTAACAGGATGACACTATGTAGCCCAGGCTGGCCCTGGAATCATGGCGCTCTTCCCACTAGGTAAGCAGTCTATGACTAGCTCCCATTCTGAAATTCTTGTCCTCCTGACTTTCTGCATCCTCACACAGGATCCTTGTTCTATTAGTCTGAGTTTGAAATTGGGTTTATCATCTTGAGGACTTCAGTGATCTCTCATTCTTCTAGAAGGACCTTCTGGAGACCTTGAGCTCTTCCTAATTCCCACCCTCTCCCAAGAGCAGCTGTTTTCAGGGGCCTTCCTCGCCAGCTCCCCCAGCAAGAGCTAAACCAGAGTCCCAACTTGTCTGCTTCTGGGCTGCAGTCCAGTACTTCACTGGTAATGAGGCTCTCTAAAGAGATGTTAGAAGGCAAAGTGCAAAGCTTTGGGTTTAGTTCCCAGACTCCAGTGGTTCCAGCAGTCAAGAAGCAGAGGCAGAATTATCAATTCAAGGTCGTCTTTGTCTACCTAGCGAGGCCAATCTAGGCTGAGACCAACAACAGCGACAATAAATTTAAGAGGAGAAAATTCAGGCGGTCTAGGGTGGCTGCACAGGAGCATGGAAAGTAGTTGGGAAGGGTCAATTCCTTGGGTTGGGTGGCTTTGTTGGGTCCAAATCTTGCTCTCACATAAATCCCTATGTGACCTGGGGCAAGATACTTTTTGGCTGTAAAACCTTGAGAATTTAGGATTCGAGCAAGGACATAACAAGAAAACCCATTTAAAGACTTTCCCAGCAGCTTGGAAACACGAGGCACCATATTAACTGCTGGCTAATTATGACATTTGGATCGAGAGAGTTTTGTTTCTGTTGTATACTTTCTCATCTGTTGGAGGGATGGCTGTCGTTCTGATGCTGTAGGTTCTGGTACTGGAGGTGTGTTACGGAATATTCCTATCTACTGTGTGAGGATGTGTCACTGTGACTGCTTTAATAAAAAACCGAATGGCATTAGCTAGGCAGAAAGAGGTTAGGTGGGACTTCTGGGGACAGAGCTTTGGCAAGAATAAAGGAGGCTTGCAGGCCACCGCGCAGGAAGCAAAACTGGCAAAATGGAGATTAGGTAACGAGCACATGGAGGAGGAACGTAGACTTAAAATATGGGTTAATTTAAGCTCCAAGGACGAGTGTGACAAGCCTAAGCTAAGGCCAAACTTTCATAATTAATTATTAAGTCTCTGAGTCACTTTTTGTGAGCTGGTTGTCCAAAGAAAAATCTGTCTACAGAGGTGAGGAGGACAATGAGGAGCAAAGCAGACAAAGATGAAGAGGGAAGCAGAGTGAATATAGTGAGCATGTGACACTCAGTCGGCACAAGTCTCTGCATCTGGTCCTCTGAGTAAATCAAAAGAAACAAAGGTCCCTGGGCCTGGCTCACAGGTGGAGAGATGGCTAGCAACTTGCCTGAGGGCAGCAGATAGCAGAGCTGCAACTGGATGTGCTCATGTGCAGATGTACACACACACACATGCATGCACTCACACACATACACACCACACACACAGCCTAAGGGTAGCAGATAGCAGAGCTGTGATTGGATGTGCACACATGCACACATAAACACACACACACACACATACACACCACACACACACAGCCTGAGGGCAGCAGGTAGCAGAGGTGGGACTGGATGTGTGCACATGCATGCACACACACACACACACACACACCACAACAGCCTGAAGGCAGCATTAGTGGGACTGGATGACATGCACACGCCCAGTTGAAAGGTGGAGCTGCTCCTCCCATCAGCATCTAGGGAGGCTTTTAGTGAAGGAGAAAGGGTGGCTTGGAAAAGAGAGGGACTGGAATTAGAGGCGAGTCTCAAGAGGTTGCTGAGTGAGCTACTCCAGGGGGAGCAATGGTCAAGGCCTTGAGTCCCTGCACAGACCCACCAGCCACTTCCCTCTGCTACAGAAATTAGGTCCCAGCCCTACCTCTACATCTGTCTTTTTCTATCATCTCCAGACAAGACTATAAATGGATGCCTTTTAGTCGAAGCAAAGGCTAGAATTCTAAAGCATCAGGCTTTGACACCAGGCAGCTTTGAGGACTTGAGGAAGTTACTAGACTAGATGACTAGACTTCAGTTTCCTTAAGTAGAAAAGAAGGAAACAACAGTAACATTGTGTGTGTGTGTGTGTGTGTGTGTGTTGTGAAAGCAGAAAGACAACTACCTGGGAACAAGAAACAAATTGGAGGGAGAAAGGAAATAAAAGAGAATGGTGGGGAAATGGATATTCACAAAGCACCATCGTGTGTGAAAACACCGTAAGCGAACCTGCTATTTTTCACACTTCCTATTGCTAATGATGATGATAAAGAGAAGGCCATTGGTGGGGCTCAAGAATAGTCCCAGAACCTGGGAAACTAAGGCAAGAGGATTGCCTCAAATTCAAGACCAACCTGGGCTACATAGCAAGATCCAGATCAGCCTCAGCTATAGCATGAGATCCTGTCTTGGGGAAAGGAAGAGGAGGAGAAAAGAAAGAAAGAAAGAAAAAGAAAAGAATAATATAAAGAGAGGGAACAATAAAAGATAAATACAAAAACCGCATCTGGCATAGAGGATGTGTGGATCAGTGACTGTACCCAACAGGTCAGAGTGTCATGGCTTGGCTCCTAGGCAAGCTGGCCCCTCCAGGCCTCCTTTCCTGTACCAGATCAGCAGCTTCCTGCCCTGTAAGACAGCAGCAGAATCTAACATCAGCACAGGCTATACTCCTGATGCACACTGAACCCTAGAAGGCTCATTATCCCCACAGGAACAGCTGGGTTCTGAGAGGCGAAGAATTTGCTCAGCATCACAGGGACACAAGAAACAATGCTGAAAACAGAATCGTTCCTTCAAACATAATCACAGGATCTAGTCTCAGGGATAAAACTGATAATAGAGTTTTCACTTCAGATTACAAGGAAAGACCTGGAGCTGCCTGCAACTTCTGTCCCAGGTGCCATGGGTTCAGAAAATCATGGAGTGCTCTCCTAATGCCTTGCCCTCTTTCTGTGGCTTTCTAAACAGAAAATATTTTAATTGCTTTTATTTATTTAAAAATACTTACATTTGTTTTCATATTTTGTGTAATGGAGAGGGATTGTTTCATGGTGCATGTGTGAAGTTCAGAGAATAACTTTCAGGAGTCCACCATGCAGGTCCTGGGGATCTAGTGAAGCCATCAGGATTTTAGCAGTGCCCTTACCCACGGATTCATCTTGATGCCCCATCCCCAACCCCAACTCATACACTTCTAAACTGGACTCAAGTCCTAGCAGTCCTCCTGCCTCAGCCTTGTAAGTGCTGGGGTTGCAGGTACTCCCTACCTTGTCCAGCTGGACTCTTGCTTACTTACTTATTATTTTTTAAGTGCGTATTCAGGGCTGGTGAGATAACTCAGGGTGTAAAGGCACTTGCCACCTCAGCCTGACAACTTCAGCTCAATCCTGGGATCCACATGGTGGGAGGAGAGAACTGACCCCCATGGATTGTTCTCTGACCGGCACGAGTTCACAAACAGAAAATAAAATAAATAAAGGCCATAAAAATGTTAAAGTATACATTCATTGTACAAAACAGTGAGCTTCATCTGATGTTTTAATGTAGGTACATTGTGCTCCTTGTTGTATTTACCCTCCCCCACACCCAATTCTTCTTATTCTTCTTTTTTTTCAGAATCTTAACAAATACCAATCCAAGTTCCCACTCCCTCCCCCTCCGATTCCTCCCACACCCCTCCCACTGCACCCCTATCCTTTTTATAGATGTATTTTGCATTGTTTTTGAGAGAGGCTCTTCCTATGTAACTGCCCTCCAGATTAGAGATCTGCCTGCCTCTGCCTCCCAAATATTGGTATCAAAGGATGTGCCACCAAGTCCAAACCCAATGTTGTTATTGTTTTTGTTTTTGTCATTTGAGACAGACTGTAATGTAGTTCAGATTGGCCTTGAACTCTGTGTAATGGAGGATGACCTTAAAGCTCTGATCTTTATGCCCCTACCTCTCAAATCTGGGATTACAGGTGTGGGTCACCATGCCCAGTTTATCTGGTGATGGGGACCTAGAACTTCATGTATGTTAGGCAAACACTCAACTGACCTAGCTACATCTTTAGTTTCCTTAGACTATCCATGAGTAATTATCTGGACCTTTTTATAGATAACCAAATACATTGACAGTGAAGTCCCTTGTATAAAACACCGTGACATTTGTATGCAACCCACACATACTGTCCTTGGACTTCTGGTCATATCTGGCTTACTTGTAGTATCGAGTTTAAATGCTGTCACATAGTTGTAGACTCTATACTTCAGGGAACAAAGGCAAGAAACAGAATCTGTACATGTTTAGAGGAGACACAATTTTTTTTTAAATACTTTTTGTCTGAGGCTGACTCAGTCTCAACTATAGTACCAGGATGCAGAGGCTTGCCATGTATATTCCCACAAAGTTTCCCACATGGCTTGCCATGTATGTTCCCACAAAGGCAGCATCTGTAGAATAAAACACACTTGGGTTAGGGATTTATCTCAGCAAGTGCCCAGCAAATGCAAAGTGTGGGATTCAGTCCCCAGTTATACCAAATTAATTAGCATATTATACCTGCTCCTGAATGTCTATTTTCTCCTTATGAGGGGGTTAAATTCTCCCACTTTTTACAACTGAATTTAAGTTTCAGTTCTCTAAGAAGGACACACAAGTGTCTTTCCCAACAAAGGGCTATTTATCTACAAGGCCTTTACATTCAGGGTTGAGGGAGACAACAAACACAGAGGGCATAAGACAGCCTCACAGTATCTCAAGACAAACCCAGCAGCCCCCTTCTGAGTCACGTCCAACCTTGTGAAAGTGTGACTGGAAGTGATAAACCTAAACCTCAGCAAATTAGAAACATACTAATGTAAATGCTGCTTGCTTAAACAGTTGAGTTTGAGATGACATAATTGCTCCTAAAACTCCCCTTAACTATGAATAAAAGGAGCCTACAGTTCCTCTAGGGATTCGATCTCCACTCTACTCAAAGAATAATTACAAGCCAGGAGTTGTGATGCATGCCTGTGACTCCAGCACTCAGGAAGCTGAAGCAGATAGATCATCACGAGTTCAAGAATTACAATAGCCAAGATTTACTGGATGCTAAACTCTTTTTTCATACTTAATTTTCATTGTTTATTGTTTTTATTGTACTATACATTTTTCTCTGCTGCCCTCTTTTCCTTTCCTCTCCCCTTCTACCCTCTTGGTGGCCCCCATGCTCCCAATTTGCATAGGAGTTCTTATCTCACTGTTTCTTAGTTGCCTTCAGGCTCCCATTATTTTTTTTAACTTGTAAATGTTTTGTTTTTTTATATACATTATATTCTAACTACTGCTTCCCCTCCTTATATTCCTCCTAGGTCATCCTCCCCTCCTGCTGTGGGAACTCCTTCAGCCTTTAAGCATTTAAGAGACCAGCCCACGAGGGCATGGTCTCATACTATAAATGCAGAGGTAAAGTGTGATCTCTCTCTCTCTCTCTCTCTCTCTCTCTCTCTCTCTCTCTTCCAGCTACTGGATTCAGTTCCTGTTCCCTGTTTGTGCAGAAGACTATAATCTATGAGTCTATCCCTAAATAAATAGCCCTTTATTATACTCATTTCTGATCTAGTGTGGGATGCCTTTTTAGCGTCCATCTTCATCTGGCGCCCAATGTGGGGCCCAGTCCACCCTTTTTGGGACCACCGTGGTGCTCTCAGTTTGCCAGTCACATGGTGCATTGGTCACTGACTCTCTCTGCCCCACAGCTCCAGCCTGCACTCAGACGCAGCATACTGCTGTTCAGTGTGCCCTGGCTCATGATCCACACACTGCTGCCTGTGATCCCTGAGGTGAGTTTGCAATTAGTGACTGACAGAAAGCCTTGGGCTTTCTCCTTATTTTAGTTACCAACTCTCAGAATCTCTTTGATTGTCATTAATAACTACTCTTAATTTGTTAAACAAAACATATTTTTCAGAATGTAACATGCACAAAACCAAACTGAGACTGTCCACCACTGCTTGCATCTTTGGGCCTCACAGATGCAAATGTGACATCTGCTGGCCGTTAACAATTATCACACTTACTCCAATTCACTGTATTTGCCTTACGACAGATAAGATCTGAAAAACTACAAAAATTACCAATAACATAACAACCATACAGGAATTTAATAATTATTTTGCTTATGCTGTGCATGGTATATTGCAAGGCTTATGTGATTTTTCCTTATACATCCCTTTATTTGATTCTAGGGATTAGTTTTGCTTTTCATATTATCTCATTAAAAATTGTTTGATAACAGAGCCAAGAATGAGATCCTTTTAGAAATTATACAGTCTTTATAGACTAATGACAAAGAGCTAGTTGGGAAAACCAACACTTTGGAGAGGGATACCATTAATTTAACAGACAAAATCCAGTCAATGTTGAAGGGTGCTGAGACATTATCTGATCATTAAAGAATTTGTGCTGCTGAATTTAATAATTAGGATCTGTTAAAAAGTTATGATAGATTAATAAATAAGATATCTCTCCAGGAAGGTAATATGCATATCATCAAAATTATGTCCAAGGATGAGATGCTATCTTTACTGGACAAATTTCAAACCTTGGAATCCTCAATGAGGGCATTAGAACAGAACACTGGGCAGGAGATTCAGACTTTACAAAAGGCAGTGGTAAAAAAATTGAAAAGATTGAGGAAATTATTGAAACTGATAAGCAGGAACAGAATGTACAAAGACAGGATTTAGCCTCATCAGTATGTGTCAGACTCAGAGATGACTTACCCAGAGTTTTGACTGCCTATCTGGTAATATCCTCAGAAAGACCATCTGGCACAAAGTACCCTAAGGTAGTCAAAGAATATTCATGGCAACATATAGGTATGAGTGATCTAAAAGAAATTATAGAAGCAATAGTAGCTTATAGACTATATTTGTCATTTGTTAGGGAAATGGTAAAAAATGTGGACTACAAGCAATAAGGCTACCCCACTCGGTGGCTTCAGTTAATCTTAGTGGTCCTAGAGGACAGACCTCAGCTGCTTTGGAAGTATTATTGAAGAGAAGAGGCAAAAATTTTAGAACAACAGGGGAAAGCACAAGGATTTGAGACTTCCCAAGATCAAATTCTTGGTGAGGGCCATTACTCTTATCTTCAGGACCAGGATCTCTATGGCAAACACACCTTGTCCCTGTGTAGTACAGCAGCTTTAAATGATTAGGACAGGATTCAGGAACTAGGAAAGAGAATTGAATTATATATTAGGGTTAAACAGGGCCAGAGAGAACCCTTTAGTGACTTTTTACCAAGATTAGCTAAGGCTGTACAAGTAGGAGTAACAGACCCAGAAGCTAGATGTGTATTTATTGAATCTTTGGCTTTTTAAAATGCCAACATAGAATGCAAAAAGATCCTTCAATCTTTGAAGGTCAGATCAGCACCAATAGATGAATGGATCTTGAATATTGAGACTTTTGACTATAGTACTGAGGCTTGGGTAGGAGAAGCAATTTCCAATAGTATGAGGAGACACCAAAATGCCAAATGTTTTAATTGTTGTAGAACAGGGCATCTGAGAAGGAACTGTAGACAAGGAATTCCTAGAAATAATGTCTTCTCTAGGGATGCCAAGAACAGGAGGATTCAGCATTCTGATATATGTATGAGGTGTGGCAAAAGCCAACATTGGACCAATGAATGTAAATCAATGAAATACAAACAAGGCAACATGATACCATCAGGAAACTCCTTGAGGGCCTCTCACAGGCCCCCATGTCAAATGTGGTTCAATCATTCCCAGTCACTGTGAAGAACATGTTTCACCAGGAAAATTAAACAATCCAGTGCCTGCTGTAAAAAACCAAACTGTTCTGGATGATGGAATAGACATGGAGGGTAAATAAAAAACTCCAGTAGGAAATAGGAAACGCATATTTTGGAAGACTTTTATAAATGATCAAAGACCAAAGCTAAGAGTGCGAATAAATGACATTGTAATTGAGGGATTACTAGACATGGGTGCAGATATGAGTATCATTACTCCAGAATCTTGGCATCTGAATCAGCCTCTTTAAGAAGCAGATATTCAATTCCTAGGAATTGGAACCCTATCCCAAGTGAAACAAAGCACAAGATGGGTTGGATGCATAGGGCCAGAAGGACAGAAAAGAAGGTTGAGGCCATATGTAGCTAATATTGCAGTGAATTTATGGGGTTGTGACCTATTGCAGCAATGGAATACCCAGAATAATGTTCCTCCAGTTCCAAAACCTCATGTTTCTGGGAAGTATATTATAAGGTATTATAGATAAACATCACCAGCCATTCAGGCTGAACAAGAACACAAAGCAACTAGCAAACCTTTAGAGGTACTAACAGCCCTGCCTTTAAAATGGTTAAATGAGAAACTAGAATGGATTAAATAATGGCCTTTAACAGAAGACAAGCTGCAGGCTTTAGAACAGCTGGTACAGAAGCAACTAGATGTTGAGCATAAGGCAACCAACCCTTGGAATTCTCCTGTATTTGTTGTTAAAAACAAATTTGGAAAATGGAGAATAGTGACAGATCTAAGAGCTGTCAATAAGGTTATCCAACCTACGGTCCCTCTACAATATGGAATTCCTCTGCCTTCTCTGTTATCAAAAAGATGGCCTCTTATACTTATTGATTTAAAAGATTGTTTCTTCACTATACCTTTACNTTTACAAGAAAAGGACAGAGAAAAATTTGCCTTCACAGTGCCTACTTACAATAATTCTCAGCCTACCAGGAGACACCAGTGGACCATCCTCCCACAGGGAATGCTCAATAGCCCTGCCATATGCCAATACTTTGTAAGTCAGTAATTGGAAATAATACATAAACAATTTCCTAAATTTACAATTTACCATTTCATGGATGACATTTTGCTATCTGATTCAAATGCAGATACTTTAGAAAGAATGTTTGAAGAAGTAAAGAAAGATTTGCCTAAATGGGGATTGCAGATTGCTCCTGAGAAAATACAAAGAGGAGATTCTGTCAATTACCTAGGTTACAAAATAGGTTTACAGAAAATTAGAACACAAAAGGCACAAATTAGAAGAGACCGATTGTGGACTCTTAATGACTTTCAAAGATTGTTAGGAGACATTTCCAGTCTATGACTGGCTGTTGAGGTAACACCTGAGCTAATAATTTATTTAAACAAAACCTTAGATGGTGACAAAGACTTAAATAGTTCCAGGGAATTAACAGTTGAAGTGGGAAAAAATTGACAATCATTGAGGAGAAATTACAGGAGGCACTTTTAAATAGGGTGAATCCAAATCTTAGTTGTATTCTGATCATATTGCCTTCCAGAATTTCCCCAACACAAATTTTAATGCAGAGGGAAGATATTATCCTAGAATGTACCTTTTTATCGCATAAACCAAGTAAAAAATTAAAAACTTATTTTTAAAAAGTCTCTGAATTAATTATAAAAGGAAAATTAAGAATTCGTCAACTAGCAGGTATAGACCCAGCAGAGATTATTGTGCCTTTTACTACCAATGAAATAAAAAATTATGAGAAGACAATGACACATAGCAAAGAGCTTGTGCTAATTTTTTGGGAGAAATTAATATCAATTATCCCAAAAGCAATAGATTAACCTTAAAGAGAAGTACTGGGATTCTTCCCCAAAATGTACATGATGCACCAATAACTGGAGCATCTACATTTTATACTGATGCAATAAATCAGGACAGGCAGTTACAAATCAGAAGAGTTAAGTAAGGTGGCACAAAGCCCTATAATTCTGTTTAAAAGGCAGAGTTATATGCTATTCTCATGGTACTAAGGGATTTTAAAGAAACTTTAAATATAGTTACTGATTCACAATATGCAGAAAGAGTTGTCTTGCATATTGAAACTGCTGAATTTATACCAGATGGTGCATAATTGACTTCATTATTCATTCAGGTTCAAGACATAATCAGGAATAGGCTTTGTCCTATGTACATAACACACATTCGATCCCATATGGGTCTGCCAGGTCCTCTAGCACAAGGTAATGCAGAAATTGCTCAATTATTAATTGGAAGTGTGATGAAGGCATCAGAATTTCATAAAAAAATCATGTCAATAGCAAAGGTTTAAAGAAAGAACTTCCTATTACATGGTAACAAGCTAAGGAGATTATAAAGAGATGTCCTACTTGCTCTTTCATAAGCAAATACTGTTACCTGCAAGGAGTAACTCAAAGGGTACTCAAAGGAATGAAATCTGGCAGATGAATGGGTTCTACTTTACAGAATTTGGAAAATTAAAATATGTACACCACACCATTGACACTTATTCAGGCTTTCAATGGGCACTTGCCTTGAGCTCAAAAAAGGCTGATTCAGTAATCATGCATTTATTAGAAGTTATGGCCTGCACAAATAAAGACAGCATATGTGTCTAAGAAAATGAAACAGCTTTTTGCTTATTATAATATAAAGCATATTATAGGTATAACAAACAATCCTATAGGTCAGGCAGTTATAGAAAGATCAAACTGAACTATAAAGAATATGCTAAACAAACAGAAAGGGATGGAAAATGCCCCCAGAAATAGATTGCATAATGCTTTATTAACCTTAAATTTTCTTAATGTTAATGAGAAAGGAACAACATCAGCAGAGAGACATTGGATAATAGAAAAAAACTTCTGAATTAAATCAGCCAGTGTGTTTATGGATTTGTTAACCTCACAATGGAAACCAGGAGATGTGCTGCGTTGGGGAAGGGGTTTCACACTTGTTTCCACAGTAGAAGAAATGCTATGGATACCATCAAAATTAATAAAGATTCAGTTTAAAACAGAGGAACCTCTTGAGAAAGAGAAATGACAGAGGTGACAACAATACAAGTGGTAAGAAAAGCCCATAAAGGTTGGTGCAGGGTTCTGTTCTTGTGTTTGCAGGAAAATACACATCTTCAAAAAGTCATGAGATCTTAGACATTTGGATGCCTAAAGAGGAAAATATAAATATCCAGAAAGGATCACCAAACAAAAAGGAATATGACTTATGAGGACAGGTTAACTGAAAGAAATTCATTATATATATGTACACACACTCACACACACACATATATATACATATAGCTGGCTTTGGAGTTGGAAAATGGCTATCCTTCTCTAAATCCAAGCATTCAGAATTTCTGTCTCATGTCAGGAGCCATCTGGTATGGAACAGAAAGAAGAAAGAATTTAGGAAAAATTTTGCTTTTTTCCATGTCTATTTTGTCTATATCGCATCTTTTGTTGAGTATCTGTCTATATGACTAATGTTTAAGTTTTCCACAATGAACAGTAGCCTTTCCTGCAGTAATCTTTGAAGTTTCTAGGAAGAAGATGGGCCCCACAGCAACAACTCCACTTGACATCCCATACAATGTCAAGATGCTGATAGTGCTACTACAAGACCGGTTTTGGGTGCCAACTGCTGAAATGGTGTACCTTCTTACAACATTCTGGTCAGAACTCCAAATAGGAACCTCAGAAAAACCCTATTGACTACTAGAGACCATTTACAATTATACAAGACAGTAATCTTGAAACTTAACCGTCATTTACTTTTATTGGATCCCATAGAAAGAACATCACCTCCGTGACAGCTAAAAGCAATTCTAGAAGATGGCATCCCCTCTCCCAACAAAGTTTATCCTCAGGGTTAGGGACAGCATTTAGAGGTTGATTATTACTCGTACAGGGTTGGGGGTTGGGGTAGAAATTATGTAGGTCCAAAGATCTCTTTGAAAGAAAAAAGAAGGAAAATTGAATGGGATAATAGATAACAGATAATAACTTTATTCACACTAATAATAATAATAGTGAGTAATAGAGTGAATTCTTGTGAGCTAATATTTATGGACAATTTACGTTGGTATATATTCTTGCATATTGATACAAGTTCAAATTATATTTGTTATATTGAATATGCTCCTCCTCCTGTTTGCAATATTTGTATACCTATACAAAGTTATTTTGTCAGATTGTACGCTTGCACGCTTCTACTTCTATTTAATACATTTTGTATATGGCTACAAATTTTAGGATATATTTATCATATTGCATTTTATATTTCTACCTCAAGATACTTATACTTTGTTTACATTGAGGTCATTGTCCTCATTTACTGCACAGTTGTTTAAAGATTGTTTAATATTCTGATATGAAGTCTTTAAGTTATATAGGTATTAAGTATTATAGGTCAATAGTCATTCATGCTTGTTATACTTATAGTCAGACAAATTAGGTTCTTTAGATACACAGAGATTATATTCTGCATAGATAGGTAATTTTCAACCACTTCAAAGATCTGTAGAACATGGCATTTAAATAACTTAGGGATCTGTTTACATGAGAGAAGATTGCTCCTGGCAGTACCGATCTATTCTTGGGAGAATGTTGAGCACTGAAGACACTCCATTGGGAGCTAGTTTTCTTCTTGGCACAACTGGCCTTTGGGCAAGGAACTACCCCATATCTCGACTACTGACAAAGTGCATTATGTCTGGACTGGACAAGCAGGATACAAGAAAAAAGACTGCCAAATCTTGCCAAGATAGGGTAAGACGGTTCTGAAAATTTTTTCCTGCCTCTGAAAATGGTCTGTCAGTTACTCTAGGCCTCAGACAAAGTTGGTTGCTTCAACATTGCAAATGACACTTGGGTAATTGCCCAGGTAGTCAGTTGTCTCTGACATCGACTGCACATTTTGGAAACTGCTTAATTTCAATTCCTGCCTACTCAAGTAATATTATCTCCCTTCTCAGGCCTTTGATTGAGTTGAAGATTAGATTGTTGTAGTTACCTTCCTCTTATGATATAGCCAAGTCATTTGTAACACGAGACTTAGATTCCTTAGGATAGAATGATTATTAAAACATTTAGCATATGTTCCTTCCTTAATATTGTTTAAGCTGGTTGTAATTCTAATTTTTATACTTGACATTCATTCTTATTGTATATAGTTTTTTATTAGGCTTAGGACTCTCTTATTTAGACAAAAGGGGGAGGAAGACTGTGGGAAGTCCTTCTGTATTGATAGGGCAGAATAGAGCTAGGTGAGGGAGGGGGCTAAACTTAATGCTGGGAGAAAGAAAGTGAAGTTAAGGAGAAACCCGGGACCCACCAGAGGAGAAAGACATGAGCCCCCAGCTGGAACCTTGCTGGTAGGCCACAAACCGCATAGTAAAATATAAAATAATAGAAATGGGTTAGTTTAAGATGTAAGAGCTTGTTAGGAATACACTAGAGTCATTGGCCAAACAGTGTTGTAGTTAATACACTTTCTGTGTGAATATTTCAGGTCTGGGCAGTTGGGAATGAACTAGTGGCCTCCTCCAACACCCTCCCACTGGGATCCACACCCTTTCTGTCTCCTTTAGAAAACAAACAGGCATCTAATGAATAATAATAAAATACAATAAATATAATAAAATGAGGGAAAATAAAACCAAACAAATCAGAATAGGACAAAACAAGCAGACAAGAAAAAGAGCCAAAGACAAAGCATAAGAAATGCATATAGAGAGGCACAGAGATATTCTCCTTTCAGCTCTAGGTCCCCTCTGGTGCAGACCTGTGTGGGCCCGTGCATGCTATGCTGTAGTCTGTCTCTGTGAGCGCATGTGTGAACCAGCCCTCTTGTGTCTAGAAGGCCTGTTTGCTGGTGTCCTCCATCCCCTCTGGCTCTTACATGCTTTCCTTCTCTTCTACAGAGTTCCCTGGGCCCTGGGGTAAGGGATTTGATTGAGACAGTACTTCTAGGCCTGAGCATTCCAAGGTCTCTGACTCTCTGCATATTGTCTGGCTGTTGGTCTCCGTATTTGTTCTCATCTGTTACAGGAGGAAACTTCTCTGATGATGGCTGAGCAAGGCATGGCTCTATGAGTATATCAAATGTTGTGAAGAGTCATTTTATTGCTGTGTTCCTTTAGCAGAACAGTAATATTTGGTTTTCCCTAGGTTTCTGGGCTATCTAGTCTCAGGTTCTTGGCCACCCAAGCACCATTGGCTATGGGTTTCATCTCATAGTGCAGACCTTAACTCAAATTAGATGTTGTACCACTTATTACACCAGCGTATCTAGCAGGCATATCACCATTGTAGACCAAAGGTTTCATAGTTGGACTAGTGTCTGCATTTCTCCTTTGGTAGCTTCTAGAGTGCAGAATACCTTCCAGTACCATTAACACTAATCCATAGGTGTGAAGGTTCTAGTTCGACCAGCTCAACTTCTCCTTGTTCAATGAGTTGTGCAGGTGTTGTCTTTTGCAATTGGGTCTTGCTGTGAGTGTGAGGAGAGCAAGCTATAGCCTTGGCAATAATCTGGGTTGTTTGGGGTTCCTTTGGCCAAGAACATGATTATACGTAACCCATTTGCAGCACTGGAAGATTCATTTGGTGATACACAGCTGAGGTTCTGTCTCTCCCGCTATTTGGTGTTTTCATGATATCCCCTCACTTGGCCCTTCTCTCCTTCCCCTCTTTGTTTCATCCTCCTGTTCCAGCCCTTCCCCACCCCACAGTATCCGTTTGTCTGTCCATAACTATTTATTCTATTGTCCCTTCCTAGGGAGATCAACCTCCCCAACTCCGTTAATCTCTTCCTAATTTTTGTGGTTATACAGATTGTAGGATGATCTCTTGAAAACTCATCTGAACCTTCAGCTCCTCTAGGCTCCAGAACAGGTCTATATAGTTGAGACTATTTATGTCTCTGTTTCAAAGATTATCCTATATTGTGAGTTGATCCTTAGGCTAAAACACAACCCAAGCCCTTGTTGTTTTTCCTGTTCTGTTTTTCTCTTCCTTCTTATGTTCACACTTCCTGGCCTCTGTTTCTTATTAGCTCATTGACCTTGGATGAATTATTTTATCAGACAGTGAGACAGCTCTGTAAGTAAAATTACTTTCCACTCAAGCCTGATGACCCAAGTTCAATCTCCAGAGAACCCACAGTAATGGAAGGAGATAACTGGCCTCTACATATATGAAGTGGCAGTGCATGCCTAGACATACATATCATGTACACACACAATAATAATAATAATAATAATAATAATAATAATCAAAGTGCTGATGTGAGGCCAGACTAAGGCAATACTTACAAAAGGCCTGGCATAGTGCCTGGCATGCTTAGTGCTCAATAAATGGTAGTTTTTAGTAAAATATTTTTATAAAGAAGACCTGGAGGCTAGAAATTTGTTTCACGCCTATAAACTCAGCACTCATGAGCAGAGGTAGAGGAATTGCTATAAGTTTGTGGCCAGCCTGGGTTATATAGTGAATTCTAAGCTGCCTCTACTACAATGTGAGTACTTCTCTCCAAACAAAACATTTAAAAAACTATATGTTTAGATACAAAGTAAGATTGCATTGTACCTGGTTATTGGATGAAAAGTACATAAACATCATAGAAATACACTTGCAATATATGTGAAATATATATATGTTTTCATTGGACATCTATGAATAATTCTTATATTACATGGTATAGTTATATATTATTTAAATATACTACAGATACTTAATTCTTATGTTGTATACAAAATATATTTATTGCCTAAACTGCATGCTTTCTGAAGTTTTGAGGCTAGCTTTGGATATGCAGAAAATTTGAGGCCATCCTGGGCTATATAGTAAAATCGTGTCTCAAAAACACCAGAACATGGTTGTGTGTGTTCAGGTACCTTCAGCTTCGAGTCCCACCCAGGCTGGTGAGCCATGTGCTTTGAGTGCTGGGAACTGAATCCAGGCTGTGTACAAGAGCAGCCAGCTCTCTTAGCTGCTAAGCCATCTCTTAGCCCTTGCTCAGTTCTGGCGATTGCTTTGGCTCAGAGCTGCACGGTTCTACTCTATGCTCCCACCATGCCAGGGCTTTCTTTCTGTGCTTGCCTCTGTGTATCCTGTGTCTTTCCTTTCTGTTTTTCCTGCCCTTCTTTTCCCCTCCATCTCTTCCTCCTTCTCCTCCTTCCTTCCAGTGTCGAGGGAAGGAACCTGGGACCTAACATATGGTAAGTGCTCCACCATGGAGGCACAGCTCCACACTCTCCTCTTAGGACAAGGGCCCAGTGTAACCCAGCGAGAACTCTATTTAAGGTCAACAAAAGGATTTCCAAGTAAGGTCACATCTGAGGTTCCCAGTAGATAGGATTTGCTTGGACGTTATTCCCCCTTACCTCTCATCTGCCAGTGTTTGCTACTTTTTGAGCCTCTCAAACAGAGAGAGATAATGCCAATTACAAGGCTGAGAATGAACTTAGATTCAGACGAACACACTTTCTTTCTTAATTGGGGCACCTTTGTAAGGCTCCAACAGCATGTTCCAACTGATCTAACTGTGTCACGGGAGAGGAAGGGAGAAAGGAGGGGGAGCAAGGTGTGCTGTGAAGAATGAAGCAGACCAGCATGGGGGTTGATAGTGTTGGCCCTCACCCTAGATAATTTCGCACAGTCCTCAAGGCCTCCTAATAACTTCTGAGAAAACAATTTAAAAGTTCACCGAAGGCAGATGGAGCGGCGACCTGCGTCAGTTCCTCAAGGTGTATGCCTCAGTCGGCTTCAGCTGCTGTAACAAAATGCCATCAACATCAGGGATTTAGTCACAAGTCCAGGCTTGGAAATCTGAGATCTGGATGCCATCGGATCCTGTGTCTGCGGGCTGCAACTTGCTCAGGGCTCATGGGCGCCACCTTCTCACTGTGCCCCACCCTAGTGGAAGGAGCAGCATGTTAGCCCTCTAAGTTTACTTTTAAAAGGCACCGGTTACGGGCCCCCCAACAGTCTTCCCTGCTGCAAAGGGGGCCATCATTTTGGGATTTAGACTTCGATATACGAACCTTAGAAACACAAGCATTCAGACCACGTCATACATTTGGTTGAATCCCCACGTGGGGATTTTTTTTTTCCCAAAGAATTGTTTTGTTTAACGAGACTGCCGTTATGTATATTTTCATCCTTCAGCAAAGCTCCCACAAAATTTTCCAGAGGAAGAAGCATAAGGAAATTCCTATAACATATAGTGAGAATCACAGAAAACGAGAGGGAAAGGGCACTAGAGAATTGTGATCCGCAGTCAGAATGCTGGGCTTTGTCAAGCAGCCGTGGGCACCATGCGGTCCACGCCAGTTTTGTTTTGATTTGCTTGTTTGTTTAGTTGGTCTTTGGTTTTTTGAAAGTCTCATTTTGCACCCCAGACTAGCCTGGGATTCACTATGTAGTCCAAGCTACGAGCTGTAGTTCAAACAGGCCTCAACCTCCTGGCCCCCGCCTACCTCATCAGTACACATCCCTTCATCAAATGAACTAAGCATCTTGTGCTTCAGTGATCTGTGTGGTGCACATATTGTTCCTACCCCCAGGGAGTTCGGGAATGTCTCGGATCCTCCTAGTCTAGCGGGACAGGAAGAAGAGTGTTAGGAGGATGGACAGGAGCACCGCAGGAGGCCGGAATCCAGAGGGGCTCTCTTGGAGAGGCCAGCCAGAGCAGAAAGAATCAGGTGCGGTAATGGGCCCACACACAGTGGCTTCCACTAACTCAGGGCTGCTCAAGCATGGGAGCTGATCAGATCCCAGAACCCACATAAAAGCTGGGTGTGTCCCTGTGCACCTGTAGCCCCAGCACTGTTGGGGGCAGAGACAGGGGGATTGCTAGGGCTTACTGGGCAGCCCCCCCACAAAGTACCAACATTCTGGGTGTAATGACATCAGTAGGTGATCCATAAAAGCTAGAGAGTACTCCCCCAAATTGCTCATGTGCATATATAGACAGATTTGAGGGGGTAACAAGGTGGGTGAAGCATTCCTTCAAGGGCTGCCTCCTGCTCTCCAGCTCGCACAAGTGGCTGCTCCAGACCCTGAATCCAGGCCCGGAGCAGGAAGCTGCCTTGTGACTACTTATCAGAAGTTTCTGATGCCTAGGCCCTAACTGCTGTGGGTATCACAGTCTCCATGGGAAATTGAATTTCTGTATCCACAACAGACTTCTGAACAGACTCAGACAGCAGCCAATTGAGCCTTTGAAGATGTTTACACTGGTGGTAATCCACTTTAATAAGTACAAGAGGCCAGACAAGAGGGCCTTTTCTCACTGCCCAGGCTCTGGGTGTAAACGCTTCCCCTCTCAATCCAAGTGTCTGACAAGGTATGGCTCTCCTCTGCCACCCTGGCTGGCACTTATCACAGACAGAGGTTTAATTGAACTTTTGAGTCTCACTTGCTAGCTTTCATATAACTGAACTCTACTTATAGAGAAAGTGAAGGGGTGAAGTGGTTAATTCTGCACTTTAAAAAAAGGCCTACTACTACTACTAAATCTATACATCATTCAGGAAAAGCAAACTGAAACTTAAGCTAACCATAGAAGGCTGAATTTAAAATTTCACACATCCACTTGCCCCAGTGTCAGCCGAGGTGGGAGGCACTGCCCAAGACTTCTGCCAGTAGCCAGAGGAGTACCCCTGAGCTCCTCGGAAACTCCACTCAGTCTTGACTATGCCACAAAAAGGAATTTCAGGAGTGTCAGAGTGAAGTAAATTTCATGAGTTTATTAAATAGAGGTGAGTGAGATACAATATACACTTCCTTTTAAGCATGGACTTGTAGGGAGCGATGTTTAGGGATAAGATGCTGTATACTGGACATGGGTGTGGGCTTAGGAACGAGACAGTGTAAACCAGACATGGGTGTGGGCTTAGGGACGAGACGGTGTATACCGGACATGGGTGTGGGCTTAGGAACGAGACAGTGTGTACCGGACATGGGTGTGAGCTTAGGAGCGAGACAGTGTGTACTGGACATGGGTGTGAGCTTAGGAGCAAGACGGTGTGTACTGGACATGGGTGTGAGCTTAGGAGCGAGACGATGTGTACTGGACATGGGTGTGGGCTTAGGAGCGAGACAGTGTGTACTGGACATGGGTGTGGGCTTCTCGAGAGAGTCACATTTGCCAGTCTTCACGTGGCCATGGGTGATTCTGTCACTTTCCTTCTTACATTGCTACAAGGATATAATTTATGACAAGATTGAAAGACTAAACAAAATTTTAAGATTGAGGAAAATTATGAGCTGGTGTATACTTATTCCCTTTCCTTAAAACATTTCCTGTGGTAAATGAAATTGTAAAATGGTTTCTTCATGATTTAGAAATGAAAACCGAGTGTTAATACAGTTAAAGAGTTAAACTCAAGGCCACACAACCCTTCCAGGCCTGAGCTAGGCATCCTTGTTTGAGATGTCTTTAGGAAGACAGGCACTGCCACTGTTGGCAATTTTGGTTTCAGTCCTTGGCTTGCAGCTTCTGATTCCCGCACGAGCTTCATATCAAGGGACTTCATTATGGTCCCATATCCTCTTATTTTTTCCTGTCTCTCTCCTTTGTCTCAAAAGTCTCCAAGGTGCTGTAGGAAATCCTACAGCCAATAGTTACCCGCCCACTAGGGCATGGCCTCTTATACTATTTATGCTTTTATTTAGACTTTTCCGGCTGCAGGATTCGGTTTCTTTTCTCCATTCCAGCAGAGGATTCTGATTTGTGAGTCTACCCCTAAATAAATAACCGTCTATTTTTCTCAGTTCTGAACTAGTGTGAGATTTCTTTTAAGCTTCCTTCTTCATCTGGCACCCACGTGGATTCAGACTCCACACCTACTGGGTGGATGGCATAAAGGCCTAGATAATCCATGGCCCAGAAAGTCTCCCAACCCTGCCTGCTTAGCTTGCTTTTAGCTAAGTGTTTTGCTTTTAACTAAGCGGGTTTTTTTTTTTGTAAAACCCCTGCCACAGTAAAGGAGCTTACTGCATATGATAACTGGGAAATTCCCCTAGCACATGCACAACTGCCCTGGCGCCATTCCTTACCTTGTGGCTACTTGTGCACCTTCCAGTTTCTGCTCCCTGCCCATGGGTTCTGGCTTTCTTGCTCCGTGTATGGAATTGATTTAATTGCTTTTAATTTGTCAAGAAAAACATATTTCTCAGTATTTAACCAGTACCAAGGCGGGAAACTAAAGAAGCTCAGAAACTAAAGCAGCTCAGGACCGTTCCTGTTGCCACCATGACTCTGCAACCACGACATCTGCTGGACAATACAGATTATTACACCTAAAACAATTTACCGGATCTCATAACAGGTAATTAATAAATAAACATGGCAGACTACAATAATATTGAAACTTTTAGTAACTTTTTTGCTAATACTATAGGTTGTATTATGTGAGGCTTATATGGTTATGGTAATACTTCAACTTATTGGGTATTGGGACTCAGGTTTTTTTTCATATTCTATCATTATGAAAGAATATGGCACTTTTAGGATTGATGCAGCCTTTACAGACTAATAATGAACAGCTAGTTGACAGGATTAATACTATTGAAAATTAAAAGTTACCTGAAAAAATTAATCCTATTAAAAAGGATAACATTAATTTGGACAGACAAAATTGAATCCATATCTAAGGGTACTGAGAAATTATCTGAAAGAATTCATACTGTTGAATTTGACAACCAAAATTAGTTAAAAAGTTATGTTAGATTAGCAGATATAGTATCTCTCCAGGATGGCAATCTGCATGCTATCGAAGTAAAGTTCAAGGATGAAGTGTTATCTTTAAAGGAAAAACTTCAGACCTTGGAATCACATGTGCAGAATGAAGACCAGAGTCTAGGTGCCTCAATGAAAGCATTAGAAATATATACAGGCCAGGAGACCCAGGCTTCACAAAAGACAATGATAAAAAGATTTGAAATAATTGAAAAAAATTATTGGAGCAGATGAACAGGGAAAGAAGACACAAGGACAGGATTCAACATCTCCAGTAGCTGTCAGAGATGACTTACCCTATAATCTCCTCTGACAAAGCATCAAGTTCTAAAGGCCTAAAAGGATCCAAAGAAGGTAGATGGACACCAATAGAAATGAATGATCTGAAAGAAATTAAGCAAGCTGTTGTAACTTATGGCTTGCTTTCCACATTTGTTAAGGAGATGATAAAGGCATGGTCTTCTAGCATCAAAGCAACACCACATGACTGGATTCAGTTAGTTTCAGCACTCCTGGATGATGGGCCTCAATTATTGTTTAGATATTATTTCAGAGAAGAAGCAAAATTTTGGAACAACGTGGAAAAGCAAAAGGCCTTGAGACTTCCCAAGATCAAATTCTTGGTGAAGGCACTTATGCTGACCCACAGGTTCACGCTCTTTAAGATGAACAAATCTTGTCCCTATGCCACAAAGCAGCCTTAAATGCTTGGGACAGGATTCAAAAACCAAGAAAACAAATTGAATCATATACCAAGCTTAAAAAGGGCCAGAGAGAACCCTTTAGTGACTGTTTACAAAGATTAACTAAGGCTGTACAAATAGGAGTAACAGACCCAGATGCTAGATGAGTACTTATTGAATCTCTGGCTTTTGTAAATGCCAACTTAGAATACAAAAAGATACTTGGACCTTTAAAGGTTAGATCAGCACCTATGGATCCTGAATACAATGAACATTGAGACATTTGACTATAGTACTGAATCTTTTTCCTATATACATAACACACATCTGATCCCACATGGTTCTACCAGGTTATATAGCACAAAGTAATGTAGAAATTGATCAATTTTTGATTGAAGCATGTTGTAGGCCTCAGAATTTCATAAAAACATCATGTCAATAGAAAGGGTTTGAAGAAAGAGTTTTCTATTACATGGCAACAAGCTAAGGAGATTATAAAAAAAAATGCCTTACTTGCTCTTTCTATAACCAAACACCACTGCCTGCAGGGACTAACCCAAAGGGTGATGTAGGAGGGTCTTCTGTCTATGTGTTACTTTCATTGGTTAATAAAGA